>CAEGAE010004761.1:0-41678 GCA_903067095.1 Girardinus metallicus | reverse complement strand
AAAGTGCTCCCTGTCTTTATGCAGAAGTCGGGGCCTTCCTCCCTTCGGATCGCTTGGATCCACGGCCTCCGTTGGTCCGGATCCGTCGGGAACGCATGATAGGACAGATATGGCTGTTTTCTTGCCCCACACAAACAACCACGGACCGAACAAAAACAACTCCGCCGAGACTGAGCCATTTTCCTAGCCTTTTAATGCGAACACTATAGCCACCGGAAATTGTCAAACCCCACATCCGCTTTAAAACGCGGAAGCGTGAAAAAGGCGATTTATGAACGCTAACTTCGTCCAGTGAACCTCCTCAAGCGCTCGGAGGTTCACTTAGGGCTTAGTAGTGTGTATGCGCAATTTTAATATTTTGTGTGTGTGTATTCGTTTTTAGTAGCGTGTGAGAGAGAAAACATAGATTTTGTCCTACACGACCCCTCATAGATGAGCACGAAGGTTCCGTAAATATCCCGTATTGCTCCGCCGTTCTTACATTGGTCCCTGTCTATTTCCTAGACAGGGGACTTGCCCCAAACCCACCAGGTGTGGGGCAAGGTGAGAGTTCATCTATTAAACTGGCTGAAGATGTATACATAAACTAAAAGCTGGATTATAGACAGTTTTTATAAGTGTATTTGTGAGCCTCTTTATTATTGAATTCAATATAATTTCAGATTTTTGTATAACTTTTCTTCAAGTTAACAAAGTGAGCTATTATTGTTACAGGTTAATTTTCCAAACTACAAAAAAGTAACTATTAGGTCAAATATAAGAAATTGGACTGATATTGATATCTGATAGTAACAGCGGTATTATGCCACATTTACCTATATTTTATTTTATAATTTTTTTTATCCGATTACTCGATTAATCGTAAGAATAATCGATAGTTTACTCGATTACTAAAATATTCGTTTACAACAGCCCTACACTTATCACTTATGGATTTAAAAGGTCAGGAGTGAGAGTTACAAGGTCGCTCAGACTTTAAAAGTGATGCAAATTTTGTAAGATACCTGGACATTTCACTATGCTATGAAATAATGGACACGACAGCTTTTTTTTATAGTAGTTTTTGTGTAGAAATCTACATCTACACAGCAAAACGTCTGTGACTACATAATTCGTTGTTAAATTTGTTGCATAATTTATTCTTGCAACTCAGGATGACTTTTTTCTGCTTCTGTGTTATCCATTCATACTTAACAAAAATTTATCAGAAGCAGGGCTGGAGAATAAAACAACAATCATGTGTCTAGCAAAAGACACATGATCAATATCAATAGAAAATATGTAGAATACTGATCATTTCACTGAACTCCAATCTCCAACTGTACAACTTTTTGGGGCATGTAGCTTACCTAGCACAAACCTGTTGAGTAACTTGCGCAGCATGTTTTGCCACCATGCCTCATAACTGCTTAAAATATTGTGGACAAAAGAGGAAAGTTCAAGTCACCAGTTTGGCACTATTTTGGATATTTGAAAGAAAAACCTAATCAGTAAATATTAGGACGTTGGACTGACATGAAACGTTTATATTGTGATACGTTTTCAGCTATATCGTCCAGCCCTTGGCTCAGCTTTCCTTTCTGAGCTTTGTGTAAAGAGAAGCTGGTGTCTGGAATATGCAACCATATATTTAATTCATAATATCACTGGTTTAAAATGACATACTTCCCTTGCCTGTTTTTGACGCCTCTATAGATTTGGAGTCTTATTCTAGGGATTATTTAGTGTTTGGAATGCTGACTCAGCTTATTCTCCATATGAACAACTAAAGCAAAGTTACAACTGTGGATTATAGCAAATAAAGGGAACAAAAAAAAAAATACCCAGAACTCAGTTTCCAAACCTAATGTTCAGCTTTTTAACATAAAATGCCTGTCGACTGTTCATTTTAACACTATAAATACAATTACAATTGACTAAAGTGTTTAGGGTGAAGACATCTAATAGAGTTGGTATAAAAACACTTAAAAGTTGATTTATTTAGATGGGGGCAAGCAGCCAGCTTAAGGTGAACTCTGTTTATTTTAGCTTAAATGGCGTTAGTAATTCAACAACCTCATTTATTTTCTCTCATTAGGTTCCAACTAAAGCCTGAGAATCCCGGGAATCACTTTACCTGAAATGACTGAGGTATCGCAGAACAGGGTTGGATGCAGCACAGCTCTGCTAAACAGCAAAATGCTGACAGCTTTAGCAGCTAATGAAGAGATGATGTCAACCTCCTCTGCTCAGTTAACAAGAAGCTAATGAAAAGTGGAAAAGATGACCTCCAATTGAGCCTCTAGAGTAAACAGCACAGGCAAGCAACCATCACTTCATCTCACTCAGAAACTTGCAGTCCCGCCCTGCTCTAAGACTCAGCAAAGGGAGAGCAAAAAAAGCCGGGCAGATGCTCTGATTTAAAATCTCTTTTACACTGACCTCAGTTTTACTGTCCACACACATGGATCTGTGCCTGCTTCTTTTTTTTCAGCACAGTCAGTGAGCATATCGCGCTAACTTTAACCATCACATTAGATGGATCCCAAATGTACTTGTAATCAGAGCGGCCTTGGTTATCCATATCTATCTCTGTAGTTAGACTACTATAGGCTTAGGCTGATGAAGAAATAATGAAGACTTTCCTCACTCTGTTAAATTCTCCTACTACTCTCCAATTTTGCATCATCTCCTGTTATTTCAGCTCTTAACTTTATATATATATTTTTCTCTTCATCACGCAGGAGGAGAGAATCCTGCAAATCAGTGACTCAAAACAATCTGCTGGGTTCCTTTAGAAGGAAAACTTTTTTACAACAATAATAATAAACTGAACCTATCCATACATTGTTTGGTAACCATTCTCTATGTATACTTTACTTGAAATATGTGTGATTGGCCTGAATAAATTGTTTTTCTACTAATGAGAAGTTGTGAATTGGTACCATATAAATAAACAGAAATAAATAGAAAGCATATTCAACTCCAAACGCATATTGACATCATTACTTCAGTTTCTGACCCTCAGACATGGCTTTAAGGTGTCACAATGTATGGACTGTCCAAGATATCCTCACAGGCTCCACTAACGTCCGGCCTCAGAAGACCTAGAAACTGAAATTGGTCTTTTGAATCATAGATATACATGCAGGCACAAAGTGATGATGTGTTAGTGTGAATTTACAGCGTGAAGTTTGTGGTCTGGTGGTTTATGGACTTCCTCTGTTTAGGTGATTAGCTGTGAGATCACACCCACTTTCACACATACGCGCACACACACACGCATACGCACATGCACCCCAACGCAGAGAGAGAAGCTTAAAGAGGTGTTGCTTACTACTGATGCAATTTTACCACACCTCTCTCTTTCACACTCTATGTCATTACTGGTTTATTAGTGGTTTGTGTAATTGTGGTGATTCAAATACAAAATTAGCAAAAAACACAAAAACTTTACCCATATAAATCTGCAGAAAAAGCTCATTTTTCTTTGCCTTCCTTTTTAGCAAGTGTACATTGGTTGCTTTCATAGTATGGATCCAGCATTTACACATATGTTTTCAACAGGGTTGCTGTAAGCTCTAATGTTAAGCTCCATTTATTCCAAACTACTTTGATTTGTGTTTGGAATCTTTGTATCTTAAAATTCACTATTGGGAATTGGATTGAGACGGATCCAACCAATAAAAAATCTCCAGGCCAACTGACATTTGCGGCTGCTCGCATGTTGATTGACAAGTTGATTGTATTCTGGAAAATATTCTATGCTCAGAGGAGACAAAGATTGAGAATTTTTGGGCAAAATCACAGGAACATTGATAGGAGGAGTCAAGCATTGAACCAACTGTAAAGCATGGAGGTGCATCATGTTAAGGGGTTATTAGAGGTAAACTGGACAAGGTGCATGAAGAAGAGGAATTATCTCCAAGTTCCTACAATTCCTATGAATTCAGCTTTTAGATGGTTAAAATGTCGGACTTAATTTGATATTTCAACGGGACTGTAGACTGAAACACACATCAAAACTGGTTTAGAATGAATAACTCAGATTTATTTTCCTTGTGTCTTGGCCTTGCCTTAATCTCCATACAAAATTATTTTACTATTCAGCTCATGCCAAGAAATAAACCACTTAAATGAGGTCTACAATTTCTCAAAGTAGAGTGGTGAGATATCCAGAGTGAATAATGTCCGATCACAATGCATTTTGCTTATGAGCCTTAAGCAACAGATTAGAGGGTGTTTATGGATATATTTAAACCTGTGTGTCTAATTTTGAACTTGTTTGGATTACAGAAAATCCACAATTCCTGCTTTATAAATGTATTCAAGTTATTTGTAGTATATCCATGTCTCCCCACCAAAGGTAAAGTTTATATGCATCAATATAAGCCAAAATGTAATATGGCATTCATTATGATGTTGAGTGTGCAAACATCTGTAAATGGGTTATTTATTATGTGAATTTTAATCCATCATGTGATGATTTTCTTTTTTTTCTTTTTTATTTGAGGTTTGGTAGCCGATGGTCAGCCCATCTAATTGTGGTCATAACTTTCAGTTCCTGAATTAAAAATAAAATGACATATTACAGAGTGTGGGCATGCATCCTGTTTCTGTCTCTGACCTGGTTGTAAGTGGCGTCCAGCAGTTTGTCCAGGTTCTGGAGAGGTGCCGGGGTTTTGTCTTTGAATCGGGTCAGCAGTCGCCTCTGGATAGCTCTGAACTGGACAGCTCGCTCTGACAGCAGATCCTGATACTGCTGAGCACTGACACGCAGCTAAGGTAAACCAAAACGAAATATCAAACATCTCACTTCTTAATTTTTTTTAATAACTCCTAAATATGACATGTCTGGGTTATATCTACCTGAAAGTGATTGTCCACAGACAGGAAGTATTCTTGAAGCGGCATAGGACCACTAAAGCTTTTCTTGAAGTCTTTGATTCCTAATTTGGAGAAATGTTGATCAAACCTTTGAACGAGTTCCTTCACCACCAGCCACATGTCCTCAAAACTGTCGCTCTGAATGCGGTAACGCTCTATGGAGAAGGGAGATGTGCAAATTTGAGTTTTTTTCTCAACATTATAATCATCACAAGTAAAGTGAATTGCATCCTGGAAGAAAGTGAACTGCAAATGCTTCTGGTTGTAATAATTGAAAAGAGCTATTCAATATTTTTTCTTGCTAATTTTGATGCAAAATTCTACAAAAGGCACTAAGAACAGCATCGGTAGCTGTGGATATAATTTGGAAAGGGAACTCTTTTGAAAACTTTAATCCCATGTTCTAACTAGCGTCAATGGTGGTTAACCAGCACCACCTCCTGTATGTGGTTTCATACTAAGACTCACGGGAGGTCTTAGAGGCCAGCACAGTGACTTTGGCTCCTGATAGAAACTGAAAAGCCAAACTGTTCCCATCCTTATCTTCTGTTTTCGTTGAAAACTCTGCAGAGGAAAACAGAGAGGAAGAAAACAGCGTGATGAGACAGATATGACAGTCTAATCATGATACAAGACGCCAACAAAGGTGAACAAAACACAGTCACACTCTTCCCAAACACAATGAAAGCTTACACAAATCCCTCGTGAAAGAAAAACACAATCAGTAGCACTACTGAGTTTGTGTTTAGACAGCAAACCGCTGAATGTAGCCAACTACTAGATGTTCCCAGTGGTGAAATAGAAAATACTCATGCATAACACATTCATATAAACACACAACTACACTCAAACATTAGGCTACATGTATGAATGTAAAAACAATCTGACATCTACAAATGTCTTTAATTTCTCTCCAGTGATTACAGGGATTGTTGTTGTTGTTTTTGCCCTTGGAGGGAAGTCCTCAGACAACAAATTCCCTGAATGGATGACAGTAAAATGGTTTGTAACAGTGAGTGTGATTTTCAAGAAGAAAAGTTCCTTCATGTGTTTAAAAATTAACATTTTGTTTCAGATTTATTGTATTTTGTGTTCTTCCCAAATAGTTTTGCAAAAAATGTCACATTAAAATCTTGAAAAAGCTTAGTCTTCAATGTGAGTATATTTATTAAGTAGGGAAAATAAATAATTATTTGCTAAGCATAATTTTTGGAATTCCTAATTATTCCTACCTCCTCACTGAAAATTAAGGCTGGATGATATGACTGAAAAACGTATCACAATACAGGGGTTTTATATCAGTGCATGTCGATAATTACTTATGTGTTTTTTTTGTTTTGTTTCGTTTTAAAATCACTGAAACAGTGCCAAACTGATGACATAACCTTCACTTGTTTCATTCACAGTTTCCTCAAGAGCTGTTGTTCTCATTTTCTCCCTTAATTACACAACTTTGATTTTTTTATTTTTAAACAACTATGAAATGGTAAACTATTGCTGAGCAATTTACTCAGTAGGTTGTGCGCTAGTAGATGCCACCAAATTTGTTTGGCTGGGGGTGGGATGGCATCTACGTCTCCCAAAATGCTGTGCGTTCTGGATCGGAGTTCAGTGAAATTATTGTGTATTACCTATTGATATTGATTATGTGTTTATACATTGTTATTCATTTATTTCCCAGCACTAATACTGTATCTGCCAATGTCAAATTACCTAATAGCAAAATAAGATTAATTTCTTTTAAGGGGTAAAAAGAAATATCTCAAATTTAAGGATACAATTTATGTTGTTTTAGGTATTTAGTTTTTCAACAGGAACCTGTAAACTTTCATTTTAGGGACCTTAGATTCAATCTAATTTCAATCAATGACATTTACTTCAGAATGTTTTCTCAGAAAAACTGATAAAGCTTTCAGATTCAAACAGAAATTACCATAACATTTTAATGCAAAGTATTCATAATTACCTCTGAAGATAGCGCTGAGGTCAACTGGTGGCTGGTTGGTGTCCACAGTGATCTTAAATTTGGTGTTTTTGGCTGGAGATGAAGATATACACACCAGAGCCAGAGGAAGACCGAACCTGGACTGGAGAACCCTGGGAACCCCTAATGAAAAGTAAATACTTCGAAGTTAAAATATGTTTTTCATTAAACTATAATTACCACTGCAGCTACTACAAACATATTATCTTGTAATAATGTTGGGCTAATCTGCAGTCTTTGTCCCTTGATGCTCTATTCTTGATAAACATCCTCTAATTTGAAGCCGACTTCCTCTTCAGGTAGGTTGTTGTGAAACTAAACAAGGTCACTACATCACCCCCGAGCCCTTCTCTCCAAACAGCCAAGAGGTCAACTTCTGTTAGCACAGTAAGCACTATTGGTGTTCAGATTACCTGAGTGCTCAGAGACTTAATATCAACACCAACTGTGAAGGTGTGTCTGTCGAAGATCCGAAAGAGAAGTTTTGTAAAAACTAAGTTTTCAGCAGAAAAAATAAAAAACAGAGAAGGATAAGTATGTCCAACTATGTTGTGATCTTAAGCAGTGCTGAGTTTTGCAGAAATCAAGACTTAGTAAAAATAACAGAGCGAGCAAGTAGAAGAAAGGTGGAGGAAAAGAGTTGTTAAGTAGAGATGAAGTAAAGAAACCAGGCGAGAGGAGAAAACCTGAACTGAGGAAAAAACTGGAAATAAAACAGCATCAGGGCAACTGAAACAGAAATAACTGGAATTGACAGCTGGGTTTGGATGGAGGTTTAATTGTGGAAAGTCCCTGCTTATTTCAAATAGTAACAATTACCTACAACTACTGTGCACCTTTTCATTCCAGAAAAGCAATTATTATGTAATTATTTTAATAATTCAATTTGATTTAAATACAAGAACTAAAAGGCATCAAGAAAAAGGAAAGTGGTAAAGCCAAAAATAACAAATCGTGAAAAAAAAAATTTTAAATAGAAAGAAGAACTGCAGTCCAGTTTCTTCAGTTTTTGAATGCCTAATTTAGTCGTTGACCTTCGTTCTGGATGGCTGAATAGTTAAGCGACAAACACAAAGAAGGGTCACATAAACATGTTGTCATTGTGATTTTGGAGGAACTCTGTTAGATGCGAGGTGAAAGAGCAACACTTTCAAAGCACTTTTTTAGCACCACGGTTGTACAAATGAATCAGCTCTTACAAGTTTCTAATTTACATTTATACTGGGATGTTTTTATATTTTAAATTAGTTCACAACTGGATAGAGAAGAAGAGACTGCTCTTCACATGTCTGTAACTGGAGGAAAGTCTAAAATGTCCTTTTTCCATCCTACCTCCAAAGTACTCCCCAAGTTGTCATTACAGAATGTACTCTGAACACTGAAATTTACCAGCATGGAGACTTTATTTCAGCATGAGCACTACAAGGTCTTGCTAAAATTTATTTCTATACATCCTTCATAAATCATACTGTCTGGGAACTGACAAGTCTTAGAGGAACCATCTTTTCAACAGTTTACAGTTTTCTTTCACTACACACCCAAAAACCAGTTGTACAGTATAAATAAACTGCTCCATGCTAGAAAAAGTGGTGCATATTGGGACAAACTACAGACTTTTCTGTGTGTGGAGTGTGAATACTTGGAGACAGATTTCTATAGAACTTTGCATTCAGGACTAGCTCTAAGTCAAACCTTTCTTCTAAACCTTTTTTTTTTTTAAGAGAAAGATAAAACAATCAGATTTTAATCCATGCTAGGCAAAGGAATAAAAATTAACACAAGTTGTTTCAAATCCTATTTTAAATTATGCCTGACTAAATGATGGACCAAAATTTGTCAACATGTCTGACAGACATTAATTAAAATCCACTCAATTAATACAAAATGTTTTGTTCTGTTTTTTTTTTTTTTTTGTTTGGCTTTTAAAAAATATACATCTTCTGCACACTGAAGTCAAAAACTTGCAAGAAATTGCACTATTAGCATGTCATGATAGTCATGAGATTATCATACAGTAAAAGTCGTCAGATTTGTTGCATCTTTTAAGGTGCTGGGACGTTATGAATTACAACATTTAATTTCTCTTTGCAATAAATCAATGTTTTTTATTATTATTTCATTTAGCATAAATATGCTTATATTTGCATGTCTCTGCATCAGGTAAACTGACTGAAAGAGCAAGAATAAAATTTGAAAAGACGACCCCGTGTGCCAGATGAGGTTCGATCCACAGCTGCAGTGATGTCACCTCTGATGTATCCGTGTGGGTATAAAAGATATGTGTGGAAACTGGATGTAATCTGCACATGCTCTTTGGGTTTTTGTGTGGGCCACAGGGAAAACAATAAAAAGAAACAAACCCTGCACATTCCACTCCTCAAAAGCTTTGTTCACATGCAGCTGTTATGAATTACCTACTTCACTTCCATAAGTTCTGCATGCTTTAGTTTGATGTGGACACAATTAAAACCACATTCAGTCATTTTTTTAAATGACCTAAAATAAGAAAATGTGAAGCCTCACATCTTTTAATCTGTGAGCTGGAATGTCCAGGTAAAACTACTGTTGTCGTTTAATGAATGTCAATGTATACTTTACCCCACCTAATACCTGTAAAAACAAACCCATAAGTAATAGTAATAAGATGAAATTTTAAACATTCATTCAGATTTTATTCAACTATTATCTTTATATGTAAAATTTTCAAGTCATGCTGGCATTTGTTCTCCGTTTTTATTTCCATAGAAATTGCCTCCCAGACTTTTTCTCCTGTGATTAAAATTGATCAGTATTAAAGGAACTCATAAATTTGACTCATAATTTAAACTGAACTAAAATATGATAAATTACAACATGCAGCCAACATGAGCTGCATATGTTGGCTGCATGTTGGAGTAGCTCAGTTACATTAGACCTGATTTGTCACCCTTTGTGCATCTTTGGACAATTATTCCGTGTGGCTTTGGATAATGTGCAACTGAAATGATTTTTGCTCTTGTGTTTTTAATTTTAGAAAGTTGTTGTTTTTACAACTGAGAGCAGCTGAGTTGCATCTCAAAAGCTCAAATAATACCTGAATTACAACGCAACTCAGATCTCACATCTAAAGAGGAGTGGCAAAAGCAAATGAGGTCGATTATCAATGTGGCAAAAGAAATGTGCTAGCCATCAACTGATGGTGCCAACCATGACATGTTAATGTGGAATATTATCTCTGTTGCCTCAAATTGAGCTGTTAGAATTTTACGACAGTCATGAGACCATCATTCAGCAACGATATTCAGTCAGAGGCCTCCTCAGATTCGTTGTAAGATTGACTGCTATCAGAGTTCCTTCCTCCCTGCAGCATCACCACAACGGCTATTTGAAAATACATGGATATGAGCTCTGATAACATTTTTCTTTTGGACAAATACAGTATTTTTGAATGGAATTTAACTAAACTGAATTAGAACAGCCTGTCACACAGAATGGAATGTGCCTCAGGATGATATTCATTGTAAATTGATGCTATATAAATAATCTATAAAAAAATTAATGTTCGATCAGCGTTTGTGGGAGTGTGACAATGCAAAACCTCAAAAGGTTATGACAGATAACTTGTTTCCATCAAACTAAAAATGACTAACAAACACTAATGAGTATCTAGGAAAACTAGAGCTGGAACGTCCAGGTAAAACTACTGTAGTGAAGGGTAGGTATGGATTTGGGTCAGTTACTTTTTAGGGTAAAATTAGAACAGCATATCAGGGAAACCATTTCTCTTACACTACTAAAACAGCCATGATGCTGACAAAGTGTGTGCTTAAAAATAAAAGCTTGTGAGTCTCAAGTGATGCATGCAAGAAATATGATATTACTGTGTAAACTCCATAGAGTATGAAAGGAAAAATTTATAAAAATGCATATTTACATTTTCCTGAGTGAGGAAATGTGTGTATGAGTGAGAGACTTTTTCTAAGTACCACATAGCAGGAAGATAAACACTCGACAGCCGTCTTTTCCTGTACATAGCAGTGTGCGTGTTTGGAAAGTATTTAGAGCACCATTGATGATTAGTACATTTTTAACAGAAAAAATATATTAACAAATGCAGCATACAGAGGCTAAGTATGCATCGAGCAGACATGTCTGTCTTTTTAATGACTACTTGTTCTAGTCTACCTAGGACTGCAAGCAAAACACTTACCTTTTGGATTAAGCTCTGCAGAAAGTAGGAAGAGAAGAAGTAAAGATAAAAAATACATTCTGAGAGCTCAGATAAATAAAACTGCACAATTGCAATCCAGTAATGCATAAAAGAGGAAGAGGATTTTAATGATGAAGAACACAGCAGCACTGATCCATATATTCCTAACAGACTCTTTGGCTATCAGTTTACTGGTGCTGGGAAGCAGATCTTTTAAGTTTTAGGACCCTCTCTACCCTTGTGGAACCAGCTCCTAGTTTTCATCTAGATTGATTGCTTTTGCTGATTATAGATTATAGTTAATAGCTCACATTTAAAATTGGAGTTATGTTTCTTAAATTAAAAGGCTCATCTATGTAGCACAGTAACCAGATAATGCTACCAAAAGCTATTGTGAGGATTTGAGTTTTTTTGTGTGTTTATTTAGTTCTGTTCCCTGTGAGTCTCTGTGAGGTCCTGTCTCTCTTCCCTGGATTGTTTCCCGGGTGTGTCTCGTTTGCCGTGATTACCCCCTGTGTATTCAAGTCCACCTGTTGTCTTTGTCTCTTGTCGGATCCTTGTCTTAAGTCACTTGTCAGATGTTCGTTGGTCGTCAGAGTAGAACAATCATGTGTCGGCTTCAGCTCTCGCAAATTCAGTCTCTGTCAGTTGCTACCAGTGACTAGCTTAGCTTCTGTTCACTGTGCTGCCTGCTCTCCCTGGACTGTTGAGCTGCATTATCTTCATTAAAATCCTCATCTTCACCATAACCTGGGTCCGAAGCGTCTTCCTCACCGCACCTACACTGCATTTCATGACAGCTATAAGCGATCTCCCTCTCCTGTTGTCTACTTTTTACTTTTCTTTAACATAAAAATACTCCTGCATTAGTTTATTTTTTTATTTTTATCTGTCTCCTCAAACCCCAGTCTGCAGGATGTTTCCTTCTGTTAAAAGGGAGTTTTTCCTCTGCACTGTCGCTCCATGCATGCTCAGTATGAGGAATCGCTCTAAAGTCAACAATGCAGGCAATTGTCTACTGTCTCTATGTTCGTCTAGGAGGAGTGAATGCTGCAAGCCAGTGACTCACTGGATTTTCTTGGAAATAATGAATAATGAACTCTATTGTTTGATAACTAGGATCATTTGAAATGTATGCAAGATTGGATTGATGTGTTGTGAATTGGTGGTATACAAATAAATGGAATTGAATCAAACCTATACCATCAATATGTGACTATAGAGAACTCTAAGACATCTTATGAAATGGTTTTCCCTGCCAAGTCAAAATCAAACAGTACAGCTAGAGCAGGATGTTACAAGTGACACTGAATATGAGGAGACATCCTCAAAAATTAGAAAAAGTTTATTACAAGCTGGACTGAAAGAAACAGCCAAATAAAATATGTATGAGTAAGTAAGTATATAGCACAAAATGTGAAGTGTAAATATAAACCCTTGTATGCCATGTCACACTGAGGACACCTGCCAAACAACATATGAGATGTTTAAAAGGAAAACACACAAGGCTGAGCATCTCTATCCCTGCTCCTCAGGACTATGTTTTACCAGCTGCTCTGGGATTTGAAAAGTCTGTCTGCTGCTTCTCTAACCTTTAAGCCACAGCAATAGAAGCCAGGAAGATTAAGATCTGATTTGATTGGTTAAAGAGGATTTCCTTGGAAGGTGAATGGGAAGCAGATGGATGAGTTGCAAGCCAATAAAAATGGGAAGGAGGTGCAGAGTGAAAAAGTTCCCCTGGCAAAATTGATGAAAGTCACGCTTTCATATGGGTGTCTCTGTTTACTGTAAAAACTCTGGCTTTCTCACCGTCTCTCGTGTCATAGCCTCATTTAAACTTAAACGGAAAAAAAAATCAGATTTTTTTTTTCTTAACTGGTTCAGAAACATCTTCAGCTTTTATCAAGTTACTAGCAGTCAAAATCAGTAAAATGCCTCCTTTGTCGTACTCTGAAAAACATTTAATATTTGTCTACTTTACACAGGCGAGGAGATCATTAAGTGTGACTACATCCAAGACTCTTTATGGACACTTCCTGTTTTCTGCTGCTGCCGGGCAGAAAATGACGCATCATTGACACAAAATCCAAGTGTCCTGATTACAACTTCAGTTTTGAATACATTCAGGAAGCAGTTGTGTTGTTGCATATTTAGTTTATCAGCACCTATAAGGAGGAAACCTAGCTGTTAACTATTGTAATTTAAAACTAACATATCAAACCGTTCCTTGTAATATTTATCTGAAATCTTTTCTTGCAACATTTTAACTGTCGCTTTACAGAATGACACACAGCATAGCGTTTATATTGAATTTCTAAAAATATAAGATTTTGGAAATGTTAGGTGACTCAGATACAAGCTAAATAAATTTGTACAGTTTGATCTTTTTGATCCGTTTATTTATCAGATGATTTTATTGGACAATGAAGGATGGATTACAGTTTTGTCATTGCAGGGAAACGGAGGCTTTGGTATCACAAAAATAAATAAATTTAAAACATCAGCTGGGTGGAGTTAGAAAGTTAGAAACCCTTCAGGCATCCAAGGAGACTAAATTACTTCAACTATTCTTCATAATGTCAAAGAACAGCATACTTAGCAAACTTTTTGAGTCTGTCAGTGCAACAAAGAATTAAAGTTTTGACAATGAACATTTCCAAGCTACATTTGGTGAAAACTAAGCCTCTCTAAGAAATCAAAAGCTACAAATAAGTTTCTAATATAAAATGTAAGAGAATGAAAGATAAGGATGAAGTTCCATGCTACCTCCACAATCTGCTACTAAGCTTTAGTATGATATGCACTAACAAAGACAGCCAAAAACATAAACTGCTTGGCACAGCGTATGAGACATGCCAACAAAAAAAATCATTGCAAATGGGTTTCAAATATGGTGTTCCAACAAACTGATGCAGCTCATGGAGACATGGGTATGTGGAGATGTTGGTCATCCTCCAAAACTTGGTAAAACAGGAGAAAACAAAGACAGTTAGCTTGAATCTTTGGTTTTCAGTTGCTGTAGCAACCAATGAATCATGGTTGGCCATGTTTTATGGAAAGTATCATCCGCATGCGACTATTCGTCACTCACATGAAAATAATCAGTATGTACGCAAGCTAACAATACACTGCAAATGCCAGCCTGACCACTTGATCCCACTCAAGTGTGTTTGTGCAAAGCCCACTCTTAGGGTTTTAGGAAAATCACAGAGGGGCACTAATGAAATTCTTTCTAGATTGTAACTGCTCTTGCCATCATCAGGCCTCCTTTGAAGGTTTTAAGAAGTCAACAGTCTTCTTAAATGTCAAAGCCTTTGTAGAGCTTAAAGATGGACACAGTAGCCTCAGGGTGGGATTGTGTTATGCGGAGTAGGGTGGTGTGGAGGCGTAATCATCAGCCCTGCGTGGCAGTGAATACAAAGTGTTGCATTCCTTCCAAGCCAGACCAGCATTTTGGGGATCAGAAGTGATGAGGCACTACTGCAGATTAGCACTGAAGAAACACAGAAAATTACAACCAAACTCTATCACATTGCCATAGGGATGCTCCTGGAGAGAACCACTTGGCATCTCACCACAAGATGGTTTACTGCAGTGGACACAGAGTTTCAGAGCAAGACCAACCCTTTATTAAAACAGTGTTGGGCCTGGTAACAATATTCTATTGGCAGGCTAACCCACACTCTGGTGTCAAGTGTTAAAATACGCAGTTGGCATGAGGCAACAGTGATGTGGTAAAGGTTTAATTAGATTTAGGTCGAAAAACATATGTCAGTGTCAGGATAAAAAGCACAGCACATAAAGTCAGAAAAAAGTAATAAAATACCACTTTGCCTATCTGCAATTGTTAGCATCTATGCTACAGATTCTTTTGCAAGCTTGCAAAGCAGTTGTGTAAATGTATGCATTTTCTCTGAGGCAAATTTGGATTTGTGGAAATATTTTCAGTGGCAAAAGACACTGATGATCCTGGCATAGAAACTAAAAGAGTGCCACCTTTCAGTGTATCACCATTCATAAGCTAAAGTGGGTAAACTACAAGCTGAATATCTGCACTTCCTGACCATCTCAGCCTGCAGCGTTACCACTAATTAACTAGCTAATATCAGCTTATTACATTACTATTGTTCTTTAAGGATGAAACAAGAAAGGGGTTAGTACGGCACAGAGATGTAAACATTTCTGTCTACAGGTAAAGTAAGTAATTAAAACAATTTTTTTTTTGTTTTTGTTTTTTTAATTTGGAAAAATATATATTTATAAATATATTTATAAATTATCTAAATATCTAAATTCACATCGTACATTTCTAACACCCCAAGAAAGCCACAAAACTTCAATGGCCACAAAACATTTCTTCAAGTATCATCGAAACTTATTTTCTTCATAATTCAAATTATTTTCCATAACTTCATAAGTGAACTAATTTGGTTAGATTTCTTTCTATGTTGTAAATTTCATGTCAGCAGAATTAGAAATACATTCTCTGGAGAAAAAAAAAAAGAACAAAATAAAAAAAACTCTGATGTGTTCAATAATTAGTTTCTCTATTGTCCAGGGTGCAAAGTTTAAAGCTCTCAGGACCTTCTCCAGAGCTTTTAAAATTGTTTAGATTTATTTTAATTATTCATAAGTCATGCTGATACAGCAGCTAGGGCAGCTTTTACTTTGACAACAAATATTGCGGCATCTTCGCCCCAGCTGAATTGATTTCTTCGGGTAATAAAAGGCTCCATAGCCAATTTTAAGGTTTAGTAGGCAGTTGAGAAATTAGCTGCAAGAAACTTTAATCTCTTATAACCCATTGTCAATTTTTCCTGTCTCCACTCATAACATACTGCCATTGTTTTGTTTCTTTATATTCCCAGTATTCTGGTTAGGGTTAGGGTGATATCCTGCTTTCCCCAACTCTTCTTCTGACTGTTACAGTGTCTTATTCTACCCTTATTTTTTCTGTTTATTCAGCCATCTTTTCACCTGAGTATAGCTTAATACCTGCTGTGTTTGGAAACTGACCTATATCTCTTTTCTTTCCATCTTAAATCAGACTTTTCTACTGCCTAACGCCCAACAAGTGCCTTCCAAAACTCAAAATCATTTTCCAACATGCTCTCGTCAAGCTGCTTTACTTTTAAGGCCCATTGAAATACTCCAGACTTCTTATTTTCAACTATTTATAGAATCACAATCACCCTTAACAAGAAAGAAACACTTCCCAATATTTCCAGACATTTCACATTAAGTGTGCTTCTGGGGAGGAAAAACTGTTCCACCAACAGAGGTCTGCCAAAGCAAATGTAATCCAAGGGAAACAATAGCACAAAACATAAGCCTTTTTTCATGACCTGATTTCCGAACAAATGCAGATCTTTTTTTTTAAGGAGGTCTGTGACATTTAAAAATAAAGAGTGGTTCTGTTGCTTTGGAAAGTTATATCTTCCAGAAATATTGCAAAACCTGGAAACAGATGCCTGGAGGCAGCAAGGGGATGAACTGGGCTCATCTGGAAAGAGCCCAAATGTCATTACACCATTCCAGTTCTCTGTTAGCAGATGGTGTTCAGCCCTGTCACACAACCCTAGTTTTGATGTTACAGACCAGACACCTGCTAACTTCATAAGGCTTTTGGTGCTAATGCTCCAGGTACTGAAGAACATTTTACATCTACTAAAAAGCTAAGTTTTATACATATCTTTTTTTTCCAGTGAAACTATATAAAAACTATCCGACAGTAAAATCACATGTGCATTTACCACAATGACTATTGTAAATGGTATTAGCTCCTTACAACTTTACAAATACACAAAATTCAACTTTTCATGAATACGTGCACAGTTAGAAATGGAATTTTGAGAATGGAGCTTCCATTCACTGCATATTGATAGCTAATCTGACAATTTTATAAAAGGTACAGAGGTGAGCCTGATGGTTCAAACAACATATGTGCCACTGCAACTTTACATAAAAGACATCACAACAGAGCTTCAGCACATGAGTTTTTACTTCAATAAAAACTAATGCAATGTAAAAGTCAGTGCCTTACAAAGAATTTTAATGTCTCCACAAAACAATTAGGTCCACGGAGAGGATCATCAGGGCTTGTCTTCCACCTTGTAGAAGTCAAGGGTCAGGAAAAGGGCAACTAATATCTCTGCAGACCTCACACATCCTGGACACAAACTGTTTTGCCTTCAGGTCAGCATGCTATTTGCAAAAACCATCTGCCACAGAGACAGTTTCTCCCCCCAGGCTGTATCTCTGATGAAAACAATAAACATCATACAGCCTCAGCTACTTTACAGTGATATAAAATAATCATATTTACAGTAAAACCTGCTTTCTTTTTTTGTTGTTTATACAAAAAATGACTGCACATACACACTGTTTATTTTATCCTATTATTTTTATTGTATTTTTATGCTAGTAAAACCAAATTCAAATTCCTTGCTTTAGCCAAAGAAGCTTCATTTGAAAATAAGAATGACAACAAAATTTCTCCATTTTATTCCATCTAAGGTAAATATTTGAAGGTGCGAATAGAAACCAAACACATGTCACAAGGGTCTTTTTACCTGTTGGGGAACTATAGGATACGACAATGTCTCCGGTCAGATCAGCGGGGGGGTATTGGCCATTGAGGAAAGCTGAAAAAGCCACTTCTTTGGTTGAACCAACACCTGGGAAAAAAAACATATTTTTTTTAACAACCAGATAAGGAACAGCTTTATTTTATGTAGCTCCACCAGTGTATTTCTCTGGATTTTAAAATATAAAAAATTAAGCCAGCTAACAAAAAGTATCACAATGATTTGTTTTCAGCAAACAGTTACCTTAACATACTCATAAAAAATGTTATTTGGAAGAATAACAACTATAAAATATTGCATCTCCTAAAAAATAAGTTTATTAGAGTAGCAACTTAAACAAGGCAAACTATGACAGTATATCATCAGTCTTTGCTCATTGTTGCCACTACAGTGTAAAAGTGGGTTTTTCAACAAACACTATTATCTTGAATTTCATACCTAAATTTAACAGAAATGAGATGACAAGTAATAAAGAGTAAAAAACAGACTCAGACAAATATATAATAAAAATAAAATGCATTTTGAAATGATTTCATTTAATAAGCAAAGAAAAAGCTATTTCAATCAACCTGCCCTCACAGTATGCAGAAAATGATCTCCCCTAAACAGATGATTTTACAAACCTTGGCTGCAGCGCCCTGCATCAAAAATAGGTAAAGTCATTTTCATTGCTGTGAATGAATTTTTGCCCCACTCGTATGTGACAAAAACAAACAAACAATATCTGTAAAGGGGCAGATACAGTTTTGTTGGACTGGACTTGAGTTTAGACTTGGACTGTAACATAATGCAAAAAATTGGCAGCAGAAAGTTTTACAAAATGGCCTGTTGTGAGTAGAAGCATTTTAATAGATGATCCCCTTAAGGTACATTACAGTAAGGGCCCTTCTACAGAAACCAGATCAAGTGAGAGTAACTTATCGCCTTGATGTTGGAATTTTGTTTGCAAAACTCAATGCTACATTAATTTGGATGTGAAAATAAAGTTATAATAGATATTTTTAACTGATATCAGTTAACCTTTCAGTTACCTTTTTAACTAAAAGGTCACTGAATGATAAAAATGGAAGTTGGTGTGTCAACCAGACAAGCAAACACAAACACGCAGTCAGTATTTTGAAGTTGGTGACAGAACTGGACATTGTGTACTCAATACTAACCAGATCCTTTAATGTGTGTACACTCACACACACATATAACTGCTCAAGCACTGCTTACGTTCAACATCACTATGCGAGGTGAAGACATAAAATAAAAGCTTCAACTGGAACTCTACCCTGTGTGTGCGTGTAAGTATATGTGGGGGTGAACCCAAGACTGAAATTATATGTACCATGAGAGATGGGTGATGACTTGTAGCTTCCTTTAAAACGCCTGAAAACCGACAGAAAGTAGACGGGAAAAGAGAGCTGGGGAGAAAGAGCAGGGATCAAATAAGGCTGGAGAGGAAAGGATATATTACAGCTAATGGCTCCATGCAGTCAGACACA
The DNA here is from genome assembly GCA_903067095.1 of Girardinus metallicus. Taxonomy (NCBI): domain Eukaryota; kingdom Metazoa; phylum Chordata; class Actinopteri; order Cyprinodontiformes; family Poeciliidae; genus Girardinus; species Girardinus metallicus. Next base: position 22,562 of record CAEGAE010004761.1, on the reverse strand, counting down.
CACACACACGCTTACAGGGCGGTATGTTGGTGAAATGGGGCGTGATGTTTTTGGGCCCAGTCTGTTACAGGTGACTGAATCCCGAGTGTATGTGCATGTGTCCAAATGGAAAAGCATAAAAGTCTGCGTAATTTCTCAAAGTTGAGAGTAAAGAGTGTGTGAAAGTTTCTGAATCTGTATATCACTGAGGTTAGTAGGTTTAAGATGGAACGGTAAAAACCTTGATGTGTTTAATTATGCATGCACAAACATGCCGAGCTGATAGTGATGCAAGGCCTTCCTGGGGAGAACAGACAGATCAACCTGAGGCTAAACAGATGGGAAAAAAAATAGACAATAAAGAACTAAATTTAAACATAAAATCTTGATTTTTCACTTTTTAAATAATTATGCAAGACTGTTTCTAAATCTGAAAAGCCAATGAGAAAATAAGCCTAAATGGAAATTACAATCTTGTATCCTAAACCAGTAACACTGTTTTTTTTATTCCAGTAGCTTATTTTATGTCTTGTTTAAGCATACGGTTAGTTCCCTCCCTGCTTGTCAGTCTGTCTATCAACTGAAGGCTTTTAACCTCTGTGCCCTGAAGGTCACCCTGGTCAGACTGGCTTAAGTGCTTTAAGTGTTTTCAGTCCCGTTAAGACCAACAAACACCACCAAAGGAGACACAAAGTAATCCCTCTTCCTCTCTTTTCTTTCATTTCTCTTTCGCTCTTCATCATACATTGAAGCACATTCAGACAGGCCAGAACAAGAGCTGCGGGCATCAAATCTGTGAGCACCAGGTAATGCGTCTGATTGACCTCTCTGTCTGACCCGGTGAGACTGTTCAGACTGGCCCCAGTGTTCGCAGGCACATTAAGCCATTAGCACCCCATCCAAGAAAAACAAACTCCCTAAAGGAGACTGAAATCCCCTGCTTTAATACTGTACCTTTCTCTTCCTTTCCCAATCCCTAACTTTCACCTTTTTTCCACCTTCATAAACTGTTTGCTTTTTCCATTTTTTTACTGCTTTAACGTTTTTCTTATCCACTAGTTTGCTTGGGGATCTTAGTTTTATGCCACCTCATCCCTTTATATTGTCTTATTTGCTGAAATACTTGTCTCTTTACGTGTTCTTAAGGGAATGAAGGCTAATATATTTAAAAACCCAACATAAATATACATACCAAGAGAAAGTTATCTGAGATAAGAAAAAATAAGCTTTACAGAACTCCATTATCAAAACACTTTCATCTATCTTTTTTGTGCATTGCCCTTTAAAATCTTATACAAAACGTCATACTTAAGGATAAGCCGAAAGAGCCTCCAACAGCCTTTCTAATCAAATAAATATTATGTGTTTCATTCTAACCGTGTTTGTCTGACATAAAAGTAAATAAAGGAACGGAGAACGTCTACTTCACATGCTGGCATTTCTGATAAATTTGTGTTACTGTTACGGTTTGTAATCCGGCCAAAATCTAATCACAGAAGGTGCCTCACTGCTGCTGAGAGTGATCTTGACACTATTCAGAGAGTCATACTGTGTGTTCATGCCAGGGGCAGCTCACTCTCTCTGTCAGGGTCCAGGTTAAAGTATTTGACAGCTCAGGTTAAACTGATGACGGACTTTGATGAAAAGGTTAGAAGTAATGAGGGGTGAAGATGGGGATCAATACCACACAAGGAGCAAGAGCCAGGAGTGTGTTTCTCTTTCCAGTTCTCTCATATGCAGATAATATCAAAACCAAAACAAATGACAAGAAAACAAATATTGATGATGGTATTTTGGCTCTTACGGTGGAATTACAGTGTCTATGATCTATGTGTGAGATGTTAAACAATGACCTCATGGTCTTTGTAGGCGAGGATTAGGTCAGGTCACATAAAATATGCCTGTTCAAAATCATAAACGCATTAATATTGCTATCAAGCTAGCATGATCACATGTAGGTACCAAACTAAACTGGATAACAGCGGAATTTCTTTATTTGTAGTGACAATAAACTACAAGAAAACGTTCTGGCTGACTGGAGAAATATGGTTGCCGTCAAAATTATTGGCATCTTGAGGAAAGATGTGGACAAAGTCCGTAAAATAATAAACCTATTATTTACAGAAATGGATGAGCCACATATCCTTCTTGGCTTGTGTTGTACCAACATACACATAAGTCCTATTTAAGCATTACTGGTAACAGGAGAGCAGCTATATATTCCTGAAACTTAATAAAGATCAAGAAGTAACTCGGCATGTTATTTAGTTATTCCCATTTTCAACAAAAGCCAGGAGAAATACAGCTTTTTGTCAATACATATATATATATAACTCAAGTCATGGATTACTAATTAAAAGTACCTAGATATTGCTATCAACCAAAAAATGATAAAGCATAATATATATTTGTTTAATATAATGGTGTAAATACCTTTAGCATGTATGATTTTGTTAAAAACACTTATTTCTGAACAAATTAAGCTAAACTAAAGGTTGGGTTTTTGAAAATTGTCATTGTATAACGACATTGCTGTAATAAAACACTTATTTGTTTGAAGCTTTTCAGACATTTGACAACAGCTGTGGTTGTTGTAGACATATCTTTAATGAAACTTTATTATGCTCTTCTATCTTCATTATTTCAATTAACCTTTTTTTTCTTCATACAATTAAAGTATGTGTAATTCCATTGTTGTAAATGGAAATACAAGAAGATGATGAGAGAAACAACAAAAGGGTCATTAGAGCAGGAAAATATTAAAGACCTTTTAGAAGGAATGAATGAAAGAAATAATCTGCAAAAGGAAAAGATGAAATGAAATGGCGAGAAAATAAGTGAAGAGAAGGAGGGAGCAGGACTTACGAGTGGGAACGGGAGGCAGAACAAAGGAGCTAGTGTGTTGAACAGGGGATTGAGCCGCCATCTGAGACGAATAAAAACTGGAATAACAATAAAAGTCAGAGGACGCTACTTCCCCTACTCTTTACACACATCGTTCACCGCATGTAGGTTTGTGCTCACACACGTATCAATGAGGTTTTACTTTTTTTTGTTACGTTTTATTCATTTTGGTAACTCAAATTCACACCTATAATGAACGTTTGCAAACATGTGGACACATTCTAACCAGAGGAATCAAACACAAATTATATTCACACAGCCAACAGCTATACAAAAAGAACAGAAACAGAGTTACACTGACCCTTGATTTTACTCATGTAGCTTATGTGTTTATAAATCTTTATCAAAAAACTGCATTCCTTTAAACAGGAAAAAGATCAACTGAGAGAAAGAGAGACTGTAAAAGAAAAAATGAAAACTAATGAAAACCAGACTGAGAAGGTGTCACAGCAGCACTGTTATAATATTGCTTGTTGCTGGCTGGTGTTTCTCCAAATTGCCAACAGATTTTCACATAACATCCATTACTTTGTCACAACTACTTTGATAACTAGTGACCAGCAAAAGCTATCCAAATGAATGTGCATCAAAACTGAGAAACAGTTTTACCTCCTGGATCCAAGGTGGAATTAAAAAAAGTTAAAGGATTACGAGAAAAATGAATAAGTTATTGTTGTATAATATTTCACTAGCAGTTTTAGATTCGACAGTAAATAGAAATTTGATTCTTTTATAGTAGACCAGGGCACTTAACAGCCCATGGGTGCAGCCCTAGTCTTAAGGATTTATTTACTGAGGTCAAAGGTAAAGTGTCTCTGTTTGCAAAGACAAACTGGTATTTTTTGGAGATTATAGCTTGAGAAACATTACCATAAAAAAAAAAAAAAATCTGTTCTCAATGTGGCGTTGCACATTTTGCAACCAGCAGCCAATAAAACACTAAAAAGACCTATGCATAGCTTTTAGCCATGATCACATATGTTTTGTAATGAAGAGCTGAACCACTAAGACCCTGACAAACATTTTTATTAATGTTGCCCTTTTGTACAATTACTGGCATACTGATGTTTTAGTATACACTAAGGTTCTAACAAAAAGAAACAAAGAAAAATAAATAAATAAAACCACAACTATTATTCATGTCCCTGGCAGATTAAAAATGATTTTAATTTAATTTGACGAGAAATTAGGTAGTCACCTATATAAAATAATGTAAACGGTGTATATTTCTATTTCGGAGATCTAAACTAAAAAGATTATCTATGAATCCCAATGTTCTTCTTTAAAGAACAAACAGTCCAAAACATTGGAAACTGTTAATACTTAAGGGAAATTGGGATTTTATTTCATCTCGTTTCAGTCCTAGCAGCAACCAGTACTGGTAGACAGTGCTGCTGCTTTGATCTTCCCCCAGAAAATGAATTAAAGTGGTTTCCTTCTGTGCAAATAGGCATGTGATAAATGGGTGCACTAATTCTTAATGCACTGATAGCTATAGACTACCACTGGATTAAAACAGGGCCGTACTTCATTTGTCTGATGATATTAATGTTGGGCAAGCAGAATTAGTGCTTAGGGATGAACAAAGTCTCCAAAGTGGATAAAAGTCGATGGAAAACTTTCTGCAATGTTATACCGGAATGTGTGTTTGTGAATTATGCTTTATGGCCAGAAGCCTTTCAATGATTGATTTCTGTTAGTAGAAATAAAAAAGCACGACAAAAACAGGCAACACTATTTTACTGTAGATATTCAACATTTTCTTAGCTTGCTATAATGACACGTGTCATGTGAATGCATTTAAGCAGCCATGGATAAGCATGTGCAAAAAATTTGATATCCTTGTGAGTGCTTGTGTGTGTAATTGTTCTTCCTTGAATGTATGCCTTTCAGAGGCTTCTGGGTTTGACCAGCTTGAATGCTACCTAAACTCATATAAACAAAGCATCTCTTTCGTGGTGTAAATGTGACGGGATAATGACTCGTACCCTCTGATCTTCCACATAAACAGTGAAACTTGAAGAGCTGGTGCCAAAACAGAAAAGCTTAGAGCAACTAAACCCTCCAGAAACATCCACCAGATTTCCCTTCATGGAATGTTTTTTGGGGGAATTTATTTTTGACTTGCTTTGAGTTTTGCTGGCAGATCCTTAATTGTTTACTCTAACAAAAAAAAAACAAGTTTTACTTTAGGTTGCAGATTATATTTTTGTGGCAGCTGGATGTTATAAATTACAAACATCTCTTCCACTTGCTCTATACATTGTTACTGTTTCTATATTTATCTGTAGGTTTTCTTATGCTATGGAATATCATTGTCAAAACTCTTAAAATTCTTAATTTCTCATATGGCTATTATATGGGAATAAAATCATAAAAAAGAAAAAGAAATACATGACAAATTAATCATGTTAAAGGAATACATGTAAATGGAAAAAAAAAAAAAAACTAAAATTCATGGGGAATGTACCATGCTGTGCAGCCAGAGCATCATGCTTGCATTAACAGCTGTAGAGGTCATGTACAGCATATGCACAGATAAGAATCCACTGTGGCAAGATGCTTTTCATTTCTGAATGTATGCATCATGAATCATAGGTAAGCAGTGGTCACTTTGAGTCAGGACTTAGAATAAATGGATGGCGCTCCAACCGGCTGCGAAAGCTTCTCACATCTTGAAATCATAAATTCACAATCCACTCTGGTCCTTCTCAAAGAGTTTGGTGTCTACTCCTCTGTGATGGATGAGGGTTTCAGCGCACGTCAGGAGCAGTTTTGGAATTACAATAAAAGGGGAATTTTCTGTTAGTAATCCAGCTTTTATGCCTGAGTACATGGCTTCAGAAAATAGCTGCCAACATGGTTCACTGTGTTAGTATAACCTGTGGACTTTCACTTGACATGTGACCTCATAATCTTGAGTGAGATTTACTCTTTCATTATGACAAGTGTGCAGATTAAAAGAGAACAAGCTAAGATTGATAAGGTAACACCATTTTATTCAAAGCTTCAGTCCAGATAAATCTACTGTGGCCAGGATGTGTTTGTACAAACCAAGCAAGGAGCAGATTATTCATGCTTGGCTGCTTTTTCCTATTTTAGGGAGTTGCTACATTTGGTTTATTATTTCTTAGGAGGAGTCACTGGTGTAAATTTGTTTTAACAGACAACAAAAACCTCTTGACACACAGAACACCAGTATGTCATCACTTATGACATATCTTTCTCTCCATGGAAAGATGATTCTCCTTATTTAGAATAAGGAGAATGTGATGCCATGAAAACAATGTTCTACTCAATTAATTCAAGATTTAAAAATATGACTGAAGACAAATTACAGGGTTTTTCTATAGTTTGTAGAGGTGTTTATTAGTAGCTGTGAGGCTTGGGTATGACTCATCAAAATGCAATATCAGCTCCAGCTTCATAATCATTTACTGCAAAGACAATCAGAAGTTTTAAGTACTACTGAATTTTTACACCATTTTTGTGAAACCATGAAATTAGTTGCAAAGTTCATTTCAGAATAGTTAAATGCACAAATGAGCTTAGAAGGAGTCAAATTACATTACTCTACGAATTAAATTAGAACAATATTTGAAGAAATTGCCTTTTGTTAGTTGTTACATTAAAATGAAAGTAACATTTCATTTTAATGAAGGTAAGTCATCAAAGTTAATTGTTTGCACCAAGTACTCCAAATTATCAAATACTTTTACAACCATTTACCAGAATGGTTTATTAGCAGCAAATAACAGTTCAAGTTGTCCAACAGTGTCTAGAGCTATGTTTCCATTACAAGTGTGCACAAAACTTTGTCAATATTCTGCTAATATCAAAAAGAAAATCTTCGCAATTGTAGAGTTTTCATTAAGTAAGAATTGCAACTAAAATTACAGGAGAATGCGTTTATTCACGCAATAAGTCATTAAAAAAACTTCCATAATCCTCCTACCATTTCCAGTCATCTCCTTTGTCTTTTCCACCAACAGTAACATCCGGTTGTTCACCACATGACTTGTGTGAAGCAGTAAAAATGTTTCCATTGCAGTTTTGTTAACTTCACTCATTTCGACATAGTCAAAAAACAGAAGTTTTTCAAAGTTGCTGTTTTTCAATAAGCTAATTAATTTTTGTAATTCCAATTTGCACATTTATATGATCAATGGAAATACAGGTTAGAATCCACCAGGACTTTTGAGGACTGTTCAGTCACCAGTCCAGGACTAGCTCAGAGTTTGCAGCAGGTGGGTGTCTGTGCATTTCCATGCACATTGACGGAAATGCTTTTGTACAATGTTCACTTCTGACCACAAAAAATAAAAAAAATATCAGGAACAGACAGAAATTCTGCAGGAAGTCCAAGTTTTAACTGCAGAAGATTGTCCTATTAATCTTATTTTTTTTATTTCTTTATTTTTTTGATTGTTTGGGAGATCTGGAAAATCACTTGCTCACTGAAGAAAAGGTGAGCATTAAAGAAGTTTGTGGAAACAGTGAAGCATTGTGATGCAATCCATGTGTTGGGTGTGTGTCTCTTCCAAGGGAGTGGGCTTACGACCAATTCTGACAAGGACTGTGCACTGAATAAAGATTAAAACATTCTCCAAGAGCAACATCTTACAGCAATCCAGGTAGCATGTGTGGATGATCTGTGTGTTTTAAGGTAAAAGTAATAAGTGGATAAAAAAAAACATCAGAACAGGTTTTTGACCCAAAACCTATGCTAAATTCATAGGGTTCATTAAGAACCAAGAAAACTGATCAGCTCCAAGGTACAATAAAATGTAAGTGAGTTCCTATCAATTATGATTTGTCCTGAAATTTAGGTCTACAATAAAATGGTAGACCAGAGTACAAAGATTCAGAAAAAGGTTAACACTGTAAGTATTAACTGTTTACATGAACATGTTGTATTTGCTAATTAAGACCTCTGAAAAGTGTTGAATATTTTGCACATCAGCATACATCATCTGAAAACACCAGCAACAACAAAGAAACCAATAATTTTAAAATCTGAAGCTGCTCCCAGTGTATGCTGAATATCCATATTTTAATACCTCACTGGAGCAGAAAAAGCTCCCCTAGACTTTCATGATGTGGAATATGTTTGTAGTTGCTGAGGTAGAAAAGATTTAGAATTAGATTTTCTTATAAGGACTACAGTACAAAAAGCTAGGATAGCTTCCGCAATTACAAATATAAAAATTAAGTAAAATAAAATGGCAATAAGACGCGGTTAAAGTAGACTCCAATCACTGTGTTACGACATGCCTAATGTTGTTTTAATGAGCTAACAGTACTGGTGTTTAGGGTTAAAAGGTTGAGTGCATAAATAGTCTGAGTGATTCAGTTCAACATTAACGCTGCCTGGAAGAGACCAGCAGTAGAAGACAAGGTGTAAACACTGATAAGAGCCAGACAAATAAAAGTTAGCACACTTCACTCACTCACACAGGCGGGTGTGTGTGAAGCAACATGTGAAGTAGGACAAGATGTTCAATACATAAAACACATGAAGCAGAGCCTGAAAGGACCCATGAAAGAGCATAAGTGATTGGTGACAGCTGAAGAAAGATCTTGCACAAAACGAGATGCACAAAGCTGTGGATTATTTCCCTAAAAAAAAAAAACGGTACATAGTATTGTATTATATAGGTCTTTAAATCCAAACAGAGTATTATTTGAAGTTTCCTCAGTTCAAAGGAACTGAGGAAACAAGCAGCATTAACAAGAAACATCCAAACAGCTGAAATGTGTGTTGATTTTATTTAAAATCTACACACATTTAAAAGTTTATATCCATGTATTATTTATCACACCCTTAAACTCCAGCTAAATCTGAGGAAATAAGGAACAGGCAGAACAAATACACTGGAAATTAATTAAAATTAATCAGAAATCAACCATTCATCACATATGTTTGAGCAAGAAACCCTAGTAAAGACAGCCATAAATTATGCACGCACACACACAAACACACACACCCATACACACATAAACAACAATAAGAAGAGCAGATTACTAACCCATTGGCTCCAAAACAAACTGGTCTTGAGTGACAGCCAGGGGGGGCTGGACACAAATGGACAGCTTAGCAGAGTGTAGGACAGAGTTGGCCTTCACCTTCACCTGCAGGAAAGACAATAAAGGTTAACATAGAAAGACATGTTTTATTTTTTCTGATGACAGCAGGCTGGTGATGTCTTAAAGCCCTGATGAAAAAAAATCATTATGCTAAATCTTTTTTCTTTCTCCATCTGTGTTTGGATTTTTTAAAGGCTGGTCTTAAATACCTCTCCTTGGGCTGCCACCTTATTGTGGTGGAGGGGTTTGAGTGTCCCAATGATCCCAGGAGCTATGCTGTCTGGGGCTTTATGCCCCTGGTAGGGTCACCCAAGGCAGACAGGTCCTAGGTGAGGAACCAGTCTAAATGCAGCCTGAAGACCCCTATGATGAGAAATAACTTTGGATTTGGTGTTTTCTCGCCTGGACGTGGGTCACCGGGGCCCCACTCTGGAGCCAGACCTGGAGAGGGGCACGATGGCGAGCGCCTGGTGGCCGGGCTTTTACCCATGGAGCCCAGCCAGGCTCAGCCCGAAGAGGAAACATGGGTCCCCCCTCCCACGGGCCCACCACCTATGAGAAAGGCCAAAGGGGTCGGGTGCAGTGTGTGATGGGTGGCAGCCGAGGGAGGGGGCCCTGGCAGTCTGATCCCCGGTTGCAGAAGCTGGCTCTCGGAACGTGGAATGTCAACTCTCTGGTGGGGAAGGAGCCGGAACTAATGTGTGAGGTTGAGAGGCTCTGGCTAGGAATAGTCGGTCTCACCTCGACGCATGGCTCTGGTTCTGGAACCAGTCTCCTTGAGAGGGGCTGGACATACTTCCACTGTGGAGTTGCCCACGGTGAGAGGCGTCAGGCAGGAGTGGGCATACATATTGCTCCCCATCTCTGTGCCTGTACGTTGGGGTTTACCCCGGTGAATGAGAGAGTAGCCTCCCTCCACCTACGGGTGGAAGATGGGTCCTGACTGTTGTTTGTGCTTATGGGCCGAACGACAGCTCAGAATACTCACCCTTCTTGGAGTCCTTAGAGGGGGAACTGGAGAGTGCCCCTCCTGGGGACTCCCTTGTTCTGCTGGGGGACTTCAAGGCTCACGTGGGCAATGACAGTGAGACCAGGAGGGGCGTGGATCGTAAAAACGGCCCCCCCGATCTGAACTCGAGTGGTGTTCTGTTGTTGGACTTCTATGCTCGTCATGGATTGTCCATAACAAACACCATGTTCAGGCATAAGAGTGTCCATATGTGCACTTGGCACCAGGACAGCCTAGGCCGCAGTTCGATGATCGACTTTGTCATCGTTTCATCGGATCTGCGGCTGTATGTCTTGGACACTCGGGTGAAGAGAGGAGCTGTCCACTGACCACTACCTGGTGGTGAGTTGGCTCCGGTGGTGGGGGAGGATGCAGGTCAGACCTGGCAGGCCCAAACGTGTTGTGAGGGTCTGCTGGGAACGTCGAGGCTCTCCAATCTCTGGGGACGAAGTCGCCGAGGTGGTAAAAAGCTCCTCGGTGGCAGGGCCCAGGTGGCGGATGAGATTCGCCCGGAGTTCCTTATAGCTCTGGATATTGTAGGGTTGTGTTGGCTGACGCAACTTTGCAATATTGCATGGACATCAGGGCAGATCCCCTGGATTGGCAGACCGGGGTGGTGGTCCCCCTGTTCAAAAAGGGGGACTAGAGGGTGTGCTCTAATTACAGGGGGGGTCACACTCTTAAGCCTCCCTGGCAAGGTCTATTTAGGAATTCTGGAGAGAAGGGCCCGTCGGATAGTCGAACCTCAGATTCAGAAAGAGCAGTGTGGTTTTCATCCTGGTCTTGGAACAGTGGACCATCTCTAAACCCTCAGCAGGTTCCTGAAGGGTGCATGGGAGTTTGCCCAACCGGTCTACATGTGTTTTGTGGACTTGGAGAAGGGGTTCGACCGTGTCCCTCAGGGAGCCCTGTGGGAGGTTCTCCCGGAGTATGGGGTACTGGGCTCTTTGATATCAGCGGTCAGGTCCCTGTATGACTGGTGTCAGAGTCTGGTCCAGCAGTAAGTCGGGCTCGTTTCCGGTGAGAGTTGGACTCCACCAGGGCTGCCCTTTGTCACCGATTCTGTTCATTACTTTCATGGACAGAATTTCTAGGCGCAACCAAGGTGTTGAGGGGATCCGTTTTGGTAGCCTTAGGATCGCATCTCTGCTTTTTGCGGATGATGTGGTTCTATTGGCTTCATCGGGTCATGATCTGCAGCTCTCGCTGGATTGGTTCGCAGCCAAGTGTGAAGCAGCCGGGATGGGGATTAGTGCCTCCAAATCCGAGGCCATGGTCTTGAGTCGGAAAACGATAGAGCGCCTTCTCCAGGTCAGGAGGGGGATGTCCTGCCCCAAGTGGATGAGTTTAAGTATCTTGGGATCTTGTTCACGACTGGGGAAAGAAGGGAGCAGGAGATCGACAGGTGGATTGGCGCAGCGTCTGCCGTGAAGCGGGTGCTGTACCGGTACATCGTGGTGAAGAGAGAGCTAAGCCAAAAAGCGAAGCTCTCAATTTACCGGTCAATCTACGTTCCTACCCTCATCTACGATCATGAGCTTTGGGGTCATGATCGAAAGAACGAGATTATGGACACAAGCGGCCGAAATGGGTTTTATCCCTTAGAGATAGGGTGAGAAGCTCGGTCATCCGGGAGGGACTCAGAGCAGAACCACTGCTCCTCCACATTGAGAGGAGCCAGTTGAGGTGGCTCAGGCATCTGGTCAGGATGCCTCCTGGACGCCTCCCTGGTGAGGTGTTCCGGGCACGTCCCACCGGGAGGAGGCTTCGGGGAAGAGCTAGGACACGCTGGAGAAACTATGTTTCTCGGCTGGCCTGGGAATGCCTTGGGATTCCCCCCGGAAGAGCTGGAAGAAGTGGCTGGGGATTGGGAAGTCTGGGCCTCCCTTCTTAAGTTGCTACCCCCGCGACCCGACCCCGGATAAAATGGAAGACGGATAAAGTGGAAGACGTCCGACAGACGGACGGACAGATGGATGGATGGTCTTAAATAACTCTGCAGCTACTCCTTCATTGTATTTTACTTGCTGCAACAAACCAAATACAACAAATCAGCACAAATATTTAATATTACTTGTTGGCAGAGGGATAAGGGGATAATTATTAGGGTTTGATCTGTAGCAACAGGGCCTGTGCACCTTAAATAGTTGATGAGTCAACCATCAACTTTTCCTTACTTAAGGTATATTCGTTTGACATCACCAGACACCTAAAGCTTGGCTGACATTCAGATATTCAACAATATAACGATCCAAAACACAGCAGCAAATCTACTATGGGACAGCTGAAAAAGAAAAGCATCAAAGTTTTGCAATGGCATGTTTATCAAAGAAACAATAAAATAATTTACCTGTACAGTAACAGAGGGTACAGGCAGACCATCAATATCTTGGATTAGAGCTTGCTGTAAAAGAAAGAATTAATACATTTAAGCTTCTGCATGTATAGCTTTATATTTTGAATATCTGCCAATCAGTTCATGAAGAACATCTGAGCTTGTGTGTTTACCGATGGTGTGTCGAGGCATGAAGACACAGTTGCCTTGACATACAGGTCATCCATAGCATCAGATTTGGGGAGTATATCTATGAAAAAAGGCATGTATTTAAAAAGCTGAGACAAGTGTCTTAAATAAACACTTGTTTTAATGTTTATTTAAACACTAAATGCCTTGCATTTTCACAAATGCAAGGTATTAAATTAAGAAAGAAATACTTTTGTGAGAAAACATTGGTAGTTTCGGGTGAAACCAGATATTTACATACACCGTTTAAAAATAAACACATATTGTAAAAGTCGGTTGTTCAGAGTGTCGTAAGCATACAAAAGAAATGTTGAGTGAAAGGAAAGCACGTGTAAGAAAAATAGTACAGAAGCAACAGAACTACCTGCAGTCTTAAGAGAAATGCTGAGCAAAACTTATTCAGCAGTTTCACAAATTATGGACAGCCTCAAGACTGTGCAGGTTGCCTTTTGCGATTGGTTAAAAACCTTAAATTTCCGCATTAAAATCTCACTTTCTGTTAATTGTTTCCACACATAAACCTAACCATTCTATTGTCACCTTTGTGTGCACAACTAGTATTTTTAGATAATTTTTTCTGTTCTTTGTTTCTATGACATAAAACAAGAAACCTATAAAATCCAAATCCTGTGGTAGTAGGGATCTAAAAGTGTCTTTCAGAATGGCAGTACTTGGAAATCTTTATATTTACTCCAGTGGTACTTTGCATAAAAAGTTTAAAAACCACTGCCATAGTAATCTTAGTGTATATAAACTTCTGAAGAAATGAATTTGCAGACAGTTGAAGGAAGATGAAAATGAATGAAACTGTTATGTGGGCCAACCTTTAAAGTGGTTTAATCCTAGTTATTGTACAGTAGAATCCATGAAATTGAGAGTCCAGTTTCGTCAGGAAGTTGCTTCAAATTCAGAGCATTTCAGAGCTCTTTCTCTAGTATCCTCTCACCTTGAGTCCTTGTGGCCTCTCTGATGAACTTCTGCAGTTTCTTCATCTCAGCATCAATCTGCTCATAATCAGCCTCCCTAGCATCTACTTTTGGAGTTGAGAAAAAGGAGGGGTCTGTACCCATGTAAGAGCACAAAAGATGTCCGTCTGAGCTCAGACTGACCACAACACCCATCAGCTCCCTGAGGGGAAAAAAAGAGGACAAGATCAACTCTGTAACTGCTGCCATCTGCTGAGAACTTGTGCTTTACATTTTCTTTGTAGTTCAACTCTATTCCTTAAGGATAACAGAAGGTGAAGCTCAGTCCCGGCTTTTAATGTGGAAATACATGATAAGATGGAGAGTATGAAGAAATGCTGAGTGATCCAATAATGTTTAAACTGTGAAGTAACTTGTTGCAGATGTGTTTGTGTGATTTCTGTTGCAGTTCAACGAGAAGGTAACACATTCTTCTGCACACAAATGCACACAAACACACAAGAGACAGCCGGCTCCACACCTGCACAGGAAAGTGTCTGAGGGAGCACTAGGCTTTCACTTTAACTGCTGCGGGAAGGAATTGATATTTACAGAGGCAAGACAAAGATTGGCAAAAACACACGTCTCTAAGAGCTGTCATTTTTACTAAAATAAGAAAAATGCAGTAGACGCAACAATTTTTACTGCATAAATAGACAAGATGACTGCCAGAAGACAGGCCATTTGTCGACAGAACATTTTTCATACTGGAAAGATTATGTGAATTTTTACAGATTATGCCATTAAGAAGTCGCCCTCATTATGTTGATGGTTCACAATGACCGGTGGCATGGTGCCAAGCCACTGTGTGCCAGACTTGCAGAATCAGCACTATGATCTGCAAATTAAACAGCCTCAGCATTTAGTACAACCCAATATTCCTATTCACTAATATTCTAGTTTGATCCAGGTCTGTGGTCACCCTCACTGCTCTGATCCTGAATCTGGACATCAAAATGTTAACATCAGAAGAACCTATTTTACTTATTTTGCAGGAGTTCCATATCATAGGTTCTCATAAGCTAGCAAGGGTCGCAGATGGTACATGACCTTAAAAAAAACACACACAAAAAAGAAGACAACCTAAAATCTTTCATTAATTTCTCCTTCATAAAATTTGTTGTCATTTTAAAGAACCCAGTTTTATTTTTGTTTTAGGTTTTTGCAGAAAGGAGATGTAAAAGTTTTATGCTTTTGCAATTTGAATTTAGGAAAAATTAAATATCAGATATACATTAGTGGCACACAACTATCAGGCATAATATTATGACCACCTGCCTAATAGCGTGTTTGGTCACCTTTTCTTAGTAAAACAACCCTATCCCAGTGGTACAGTGTCAAAGAAATTAATGATCATGATAAATTGTTATTCTCTGCGGGACATTTTATGAATTGTTAGATATGTTGTTAGATTTGTTAAAATAAATGTGGACAGTTTAGAATGGAAAAAATGAGACTAATCGTGAGACCCAATGTGTCCCCGAAGCAAAGCAAGAAGAAATTTCGGAACCCTACAGTAAATATACGGTGAGCTGCTGGGGTGTGTGTTTGTTTTGTATGGTTTGCTGTGTATTTGTGTAACTCTCCCACACTCCTCCGTGTTCCACAGACACACCGAACGACCCGATGACTATCAAAAGCTTAAAAACAACACAGCCTCAAACTAAACCAAACAGCTACCCAGACACACACTATCTCCTACATCTAAACCACACATGCGCAAACACTGGAGCAGAGACCACATCATTTTTCAACTGTGTTTGCGCTTTACGCTGAAATTGTATCAAATTGCAGCTTGATTGTAGTTGTTTGGAAAAAGACAAAGGATTGGCTCTGACTGGTCCCTCCTCACTATTCTATGATTGGCCAGCTGGAACACATTGCAGGGTTATTTCCTGCCAAACGTCTGACACCGGATTTTACAAGCTGAGAACTGAATCAGCGTACCTGTTGCATGTTTATTAGTGCTCATGTGAATATTTACGCCAACATTCAGAAAAATGCATACACTTTGAACAGAATCCTTCAATTTTAAGGAGATTTGGTAGACCTTAAATTTCACTTTTTGCTCATTTATTTAAAACTAAACTGATTTTTACCTCCCTTGATTTCTTTGTTACAGACAGTGGCAAGATAAACTTACACATTCAGTCTTGTTTAATCTGAAAATATGAGCAACTTTTTCTTTGTATTTATCTAACAGTAGAAATGGAAATGAAGATGTTTAATCAAGGAGTTGTTTCCATTAACCATTTTTTTGTGGGTTTTGACTCAAAATCAAAACCCAAAACCCTATTGGATGACAGGTTTTCTTGTCTTTCCAATTTTGAATAGTGACTCAGAGGAATGGGTCTTTTTGTCATTCAGACAATAAAATGAAAATTTTATTGCCTAAATGCAAAAATGTAGCATTCTTGTAGTGTATTGATTCAAAATTCCTAAACATTCAGCCTAAGAACTAAACTTTAATTCAAAATATGATTTAGCTACATACAACTTTTACCAATTTTTCTGTATATTATTACGCTACTGTGATAAAAGACCAATTTTTTTTCAGGGATTTTTACCTGTGCATGACAGTACTATTTACTAGATGACAATAAGATTTAAATCAAATAAAAATTCAAAAATACTTCATTTATCCCAATGGGAAATTAAATGCGGTCGTCAGTCTTGCAACAAATCTGAAAATCCCTCTGACTAAAGACTGAAGATGTATGGCAATCTCATAAATACATGCCAAGAGTACAATTTCCAATTAGTAGGAATAATATTCCCCATAAACATGCCCTGAATGACGCCATCAGTTTTTGGCCAAAACTGCCAATTCACCTAATTTACTTTGACTACTACTCTTTAAACCTCTTTTTGGCTTCTTTTTAAACTATTCTGAGATTTGGGGTCATATTATTTGAGCGCTTGATATCCTAATTAGCTTCTCCAAAATGTAAAAAAAAACACCTTATTGACATGGTCACATCATAACAATTGCCAAAAAATAAAAAAAAAATTAGAGCAAAAATTATTCCACCTGCACAGCATCCACGACACCTTGCCAAAAATATTACGAACAAAAGTCTACTAAAAGAACAAATCTAAGCTAACATAGAGCAACTCCAACATGCTGCCACCATGAGCGGCACAATTCTAGAGTACAAGATACGCTCTACATTTATGAGTATTGCTTTGTGCATCACACATCAGCCCCAGATGTGCTGTTTTACTGGAGGAGGAACTCACGGGAGATTGGCGACACGAACAGCCACGGGGACAAGGGGAAGCTGGGCTGCCCACTTCAGCGTGACGTCCTGGTAAACCAGCAGCATGTTGTTATGGTTACCAAGCAGCAGGTTTGTGGTGCCATCTTTCACTAAATAATAATAACAGACAAAGGAGATTAGGCAGAATAAAATCTGTCACTTTTAAACATTTTTGAAGCAGGCTTGTAATTTATGCAGCAATATAAAAAGTATACAAGTCAGAGGCATTTTGAACACAAATTCTCGAGTCAGGTAAGTACGGTAGGTATTTTTCTGTAAGTTAAAAAAAAAAACTATTTCTTTGGTGCATTTATTCACATTGGTGTCTCGTGGCTAAAAAGTCAGCATCAGTTTCATAGGAGCACAAATTTGAGGTTTTTGTCTCTCATTCTTAGTTATATGAAACAGTGGCACATATTCACAAATCTAACAACCATGGACAAAAATAACAAATTCCTGTGGTGGGTGGCACTGCCCTTCAGGATGAGTGCAGCTTGAATTCTCCGTAACAGGAAAATCATCTCTTTACGCTTCACATATGGTTTGAATAAGAGATGCTGTCATCAAGATCTTTCATTCAGACATAAACTCTGCTCTTATAGGTGTACTGTAAATAAAGCTTAGGCACTTTCTCTTGTGAACCAAGGCTAGAAACATGAAATATAAATACTGCATGTGTATCAACTCGCACCATCCAGTCAACCCACCGATGGTGCAGTTACCACCTAGTGAGATCTGAGGTGACGGCCACACGCAAAACAAAGCTCACAGAAGTTATAATATAGTAACAGCGGTCAGCAGGGTATTACAGTGCTGGGGTCAAAATGATAGAGTGTATGTTGATGCCACATCAAAGCAAACACACCTTATATCTCAGCAGACTCCTAAAAATGACAGTTTAATTATAGAAGGAGGAGTGTGAATTATGGTGTTTTTATCCTTTTGTTCAATCATGTCTTCTCCATTGTCTCCATAATAAAGCCAGTTGATTTTAATTGTTGCTGCTTTATTTTCATTGTTGCAACATGTTTCTGAGCTAATTTTCTTCTCAATCTATGTATGTATAATTACTTTACTGCTTGACATTAGGGCTGGAACTACCAGTTACTTTAGTATTTGGTTATTCTTTCGATTAGTTTGACGATTAGTCAAATAAAAAAAAAGAAAGGCACATTTTGCAGATGTTTCATGTTTTTCCTTCTTTTAGAAAATGAGCTATATGCTGCAGTTAATTAATAAATTACTAAATTAGTTGCATTTTTGAATAATAGATTTATAATGATTAATCTGATTAATTGTTGAAGTCCTATTTGACATTTTAAATCCTTTCCCCCATCTCAATAAACCTGATGTAGAATAAAGATAGGAAAAGGGTAGAATGCTCAAGCCATTAAAATACAATGCTCAGCTGTAGAAAGGGGAATGAAAACCGTTATAAAAATACTCTGTCTAATACATATATTTTCCTGAATGATAGAAATATGATCTCACTACTTTCCTTGGCATGTTTACAGGTTCTTGAGTGATTTTTATGTTTGCATGCACATAGTGTTTAGTGACAAATTAAAGTCAATCCCTCTGGAACTCCACCCCTTAATTCAAAATAATTTTTGTAATTGATTGTCAAACACATCAGTTACAAATTTCCCCAAAGTGATTTAATTTAAATGAAAACTGAAGGCCACTGCATATGACTTGCATCATTTCATAACAATAAAATGACCAAATAATAATGCTTGTATTTGAATAGATCTGTCATCTGTTTATTGCATTCTTACAGTTAGAAGTCATCCTTATTTATCATAGAGGTGAAGAAATCTCATATTGGAACTGAAGCCAAAACAATTACAAAATAAAAGAAAAAAAGGAAGAAACAGACAGACAGACAGACAGACAGAAAGAAAGATGGATGGAGGGGGACTGTCGATAAGGGTAAGAGATTTGACCCAGCTGAGGCAGATGTGAGGCCAGAGGCCAGAAGGAAAGCATTAAAAAAAAATCTGCAACAGATCGCTGTTGTTTACACTCCTTACACAACACGAAAACTATGAGCAAATGTTTAAAGACAGAGTGACTGTTTGATTTGCTACTGAATATTTAGTGGCAGCTCAAATAGTCACACTGTTAATATCCACCTGCTGAAAATATTTTAATCGAGCTATTGTTGACAATACAAACTCCAGCCATGTGGAAGTCTTCCCAACACAGTCAATAAATATCACAGTCTAAAGCATCTTGTGAGGTAAAAGCAAACAAAGAGTCTGGCAATGAAACTCTTCTGTTCAGAAGAGAAAAGTTGTAGTTTGTGTGCCAGTCTTTTTCCAGTTTACCTGAGATATAGGGTAGGAAACAGCTGGGATTAAATTCTAGTTTCTTCATGAAGCGTATCTGTCCGTTATCACGAAGACAGAAGAGGTTCCTCTCGCCCAGCACCAGGACGGAGGAAGAGGAATGGGAGAATGAGGGTACTGATATGTCCAGGGCCTGTTCTCCCAGGACAAATGTCCAGTCAGGCTGCAGAGAGACACACAAAATTAAAGCAGACCATTATAATTAATATTATTGTACTATTCTTCAACTTTAAATTACTATAAATTATGAATAATCACTATTTGAGCAAGCCTTCAAAAAGCTTGAAAGACTCGCATCATTTTTGTTACATATTGCACGAACAAGATAACTTATACAGGATATATATGACTGAAGCATAATTTCACATGCTTCTGCACTACATACGCTTTTAATCAAATGCATGTGGTTAATAGTTACGCAACCAAGAGATAAAGCTGTCATCAACCTCAAAAATTAAAGAAATCGAGGATATAATGGTAAAACTTAAAGAAATACAAAAGCCAGGACTGCAGATCAATTGCACTTGGGCATATTTATGCTAAACATATCATGTTCAGTGGACATAGAAGATATAAATACCTTTTTACTCTACATTGTTAAGATGCAGACTGTTACAACTAACAACTCCGTTAAGCAAAGTGTATAAAACTTTCTTTCTAGATATCAAATGTGCAGAAAATGCATTTAAGGTTCTTTTTTTTTTTTTTTTTTTTTTTTTTTTTAGTAGAGACTCAAAAATGTTGCTATTTATATGTGTTGACAATCAACCAAGCTCATCCTGGATTTCTGTCTAACTGCATTTGAAATTAAGACTCACCGTCAGCCTCTTGCCCCCAGTTTTAGGGAGTAAATCAGAATCCTGTCGACTCTCTGCATCTGTAGCAACGGCCAGAGTCTCATACCTGAGAGTCAAAATGAAACAAATAGTTACTGACAAAAACAGTGATACTATTTCTAAAATCCTGTTCAAGTACTATCAGAGTAATTTTCTGTTTTTTTTTGTCAATATAATATATAATTTTAATCATAATATGATCAAATCAACACAAGTTATCCTGCACTGCATTTAAATTTTCAGTTGTACCTTTAATTGTAGCTTTGCTTTCCTACTTTTAACTTGGATTTTAATTCCAGATAACACTCTCCTTCCATTGCTGGTTAATATTCAAATGTTAAAGTCAAATATCATAAAGCATGTTCAAAAAGATTTTCCCCTTATTCACATCCTTTCTGAAATCAGTCATCACTGTAATGACCCACCTTTTTCAGGAAATGGCAGTCAATCAGTTTTAGTCAGTGAACAGTATACACCTGGCAAAAAATTAAGTGGTCAAGCTGATCTGTGGTCAGTTGACTTTGGCATTTGTAGTGTTAGTCGTTTTCCAGTAAGAGGCTGGCAGACGAAGCAACTTGGCAGGAATCTATCTTTCTTCACCGACACCTGAATGAACAGCGCACTAAACGTAACCCAGTATGACTCCGAACCACAGACCAAACACTAAATACCTGCTGACCTAGCCACTCTGTGTTATCATAAAACCGATATTAATTGAAGCAGACAGGTTTAAAACCCATCTTAAATAACAGCAGTGTTGATCTATAAAGGCATTCAGTGAATCATCTCATGGGATCTGCATGTTTTATTTTCTTTATTTTAGTGATACGCTCATTATTATTATTATGAGTATATCGTAACATTATCATAAGGATTTTATTATAATATTACAAGATAACATTGAGGGTTCTTCCATACGACAAAAATGACAACAAAAATCCATATGTCTCCAATGCTCAGTTTTTTCTCATCAGTTTGAAAGCATAAATACAAAGGTTTATTCTGAATTTATGACCAGTATTTGTGGTCAGGAGAAACCTGTATTTCTCTCGAAAAAAAACTGGATCAACGTTTTAGCAATATCAACAAGTTCCTTGATAATCAAATTTTATAACTGGATTTTAGAAAAACACATTGAGAAACATGTATATATTTTTTTTCTTTTTCACAAGGGTCAAATGAAATAAAAGAAATCCTAAAGTTAGATTTTTGCAGTAAAACACATGATTTATTGTTTCTACTCATCCATTCAGTAGCAGCCTCTGCTTAGCCTCTGCAAAGACCAGCAGGAAACTAATGAGCTTTATGGATGACTGCCAGTAAGGAAACATTTTCATCATGCTGTGAACACTACTTGGAGAAAAAAATAATCTAAAATATATAAAATGTGTCAGGGCAGGGGTTCTAGATGTTTACAGAAAGATTTAGTGAATTGACAGGCATACCACTGCATGAGTGACTGAATTATATTCCACATAACATGTCATAAAAATACAAAAATACAAAGTCATATTAGACACTACCCATTCAACAAGTTAGAAAATCAGTAAACTTTACATTTTGCAAAGTGCCATCATTATATATCAAAATGTTGGTCAGTGTTTCACTTATGGTTTAAGTCTTTTAAAGCAAATTTGAAATTCAGCAGTATGTATTTTTGTTCAAAGGGATCAAGTTTAATTTTGGATTTTATGTCTTGAACCAGCAGGCAAACTTAGCTTGTGTGCTTACAAATACAGGTTTGTGTATGTTTCTGTTCTGATCTGCTCAGTGATGTTTTACAGTAAAAATAAATGACTTAACGGAAGGCAAAGCTTATAATATTAGCCATGACTTTCTCGATTACAAGAATATTTGAATAGTTATGAAACTGTTTAACCTCAATGTTCAAAATGGCAAATATTTGTCAGTTACAGGTCATTTCTGTATATAAAGAGGTGGATTTATTCACTAATTAGATTTCCAGAAAAAAAACGTTGCCAGCAGATGCATTAGAGTTGCTTTTTAGAATAAACCTACTTGTAGCCTTCAAGCTGGCGTGCAGAAGACACGGTGAGGAAAGTGTCAGTTCTGGGATTGTAGGCCAGCGGACCGGGCAGCAGAAAGCCAGGAAGGAACCTGCCAAAAGAGTAGCTGTCCTGCTCAAAGAACATCAGCATCCCATCCATAGACTGGATGCACAAGGAATGGTGACCTGATGGAGAGAGTGGGGAACAACACACAGAACACGGTTCATATGCCTACTACAGTAAAAAAAGCAACATAGCTTTCAAAGACTGACTTGAAAAGTGTCAAAAAGGCTATTTAGTCCAAAGCTTTTACTGTAAATAACTTCTGCCTGGAGTATATCACCATGTGAAAAGTAACACTTTTCTCTATCCTGTACTTAAACTCAAAGGAACTTTTTGCTTTCACTGCCAACGTTATCATTGAACGGAATTATTCAGATTCTTATTGATTTACAAAATGAGGATTTTTTATTTTTTTACTTCCTATTTCGGATTTAAAAAGTCTAACTTGTCAAATTCCTCTTAAATATCTGTGTGTATATATATATATATATATAAAAAAAAAAATCCCTTCTCACCCTCTGTGGGTGGTCTCTTTCATCCTCTGAGCTCGGGTCCTCTACCAGAGGCCTGGGAGC
>CAEGAE010004754.1:0-24603 GCA_903067095.1 Girardinus metallicus | reverse complement strand
CGGTACGTAGAACGGGACCGGTACGGATCCGGTAGGTAGAACGGGACCGGTACGGATCCGGTAGGTAGAACGGGACCGGTACGGATCCGGTACGTAGAACGGGACCGGTACGGATCCGGTAGGTAGAACGGGACCGGTACGGATCCGGTAGGTAGAACGGGACCAGTACAGATCCGGTACGTAGAAGGGGACCGGTACGGATCCGGTACAGATCCGGTAGGTAGAACGGGACCAGTATGGATCCGGTAGGTAGAACGGGACCAGTATGGATCCGGTAGGTAGACTGGGACCAGTATGGATCCGGTATGTAGAAGGGGACCAGTATGGATCCGGTACGTAGAAGGGGACCAGTATTCAGGATGTGAACTAGAGGCCATAAATGGAGAAGCAGCACTCAGGTTTTATCTTCCTGAAATCTGGAACAAATGCCCAGAAAACTGGAGAACAACTGAAACACTGAGTTTCTTTAAATCTAGACTAAAACCAGGTTTAGTCTAGATTTAACTAGACTAGTTTAGTCTAGATTTAACTAGACTAAACCTGGTGGCTACTAGTTTCTTTCGAACCATAATAAACAGAAGAAATCAACATATTTGATGAGTGACGATGATTCTAACAATGATACTCATCAAAATATAATGTCTGTTAGTGGTTCTCACAATTGCAGACTGTATGATGCGTTTATGTTTTTATGATGTACTAATAGACTTGATTGACTGATTGATAAAGCAAAGTAATTTCCATGGAAACAAATGGAAATACAAAAACATGCCAACTCAGATCAGTCAGTCACTTCAATCATATTTGAACAATGTTGCTCTTCTGAACCGTAGAAAACATTTTCTTGGTTTATTTAATGAAAATATTTCTGGGAAAAAAAAAGAAACTGAAAATATTTAGCATCTGTGATCACAGAAATATTTGACCCCGACTCGTTTTTCCATGAGTCGATGCCGAGTTACAGCTCTTAATGTGATTAAGGACACACACTGACTCAGAAGAACGAAACATAAATAGTTCCCTGGGTAGAAAGTCATGAGAAGTTCTTTGATATTTGTATTGGAGGGAATTTAAAAGAGCTTATAGCTAATCTATTTAATCAATCCCTCATGCCATTCCAATGCAGACTTCATTTTATTTGCAACAGGAGAATAACTCCTGGTGAACTCCTCATGAACAATAAAATGAATGCAATCTAAATCCATTTCCCCTCATTATTCTCTGTAAAACTTTCTAGCTTTAATGTCCTTCATTTCTGCTTCATCGCATCACCATCATGAAAAACAACAACTTGAAAATAAACGTGATCCTGAAACTTTTAGCTGGATCTCTGGTCCAATCACATGGCTGAATTCCTCATCCACACTCAGTCAGCAGCCATGTTTCCGTCCGACTGTCACGCAAAATACGAGCGAACTTTTCAAACCTCAGAAAAACAAAAATAAAGTGAAATGTAAATTAGTCGTGCTTCCATCCACTGGTTTGGAGCGAATCAACAAGGAGGAGCAAAGCGTGTTCATCCTGGAACAAACAGGAAGTTGCTAGCTAGCATGAACAGCACATCGCATAAAAACAGAGACGCTTCCAGGAACGTGTTGTCGTCAGGTAAGTCGTAATCGTTTTGTCCTGTTGGCTGTTCAGAGAAAGAAATGTTAACACATTCACTTCTTTTTGAGAAAAGCCAGAAACCACCTCAAGAAAAAACGCAAAAATGTTTTTTTTGCAAAATTTAGGAAGTTGTTTGAAACACATTTATTAACTAAGTTCTGATGTAGCAAATGCTCTCATTTAAAGGGGGTCTGTGCCTTACCAGAGGCACAAGACAGAAGATTTCAGTCAAATCTTCCAGCATGGAGGGAACAAACATCTGGTGACTTTACATTCTGATAGACTTGTTGACCGGTAAAAGGAGAATCACCTAATTCACATTTTCTTTCTTTTGCAACATTTCAAAAGTTTGCTCAAAATTCACAACAGTTGGATGAAATCATATCTACAGAGTATTTCTGCAGATGAAAACAATTCATTGGACTAATGAAACGATTATTAAAATGATTGTCAACTAATTTTGAAATTAGTTGACAATCTGAAAACCAACATACTCAGAGTAATAATTCAGCCAAAACGGTACAAAATGTATAACCATTTTGCATTTAAGATGAAAACATTCGTCTGTAAATTTGTTTCACCTGAAACTCGTCAAGTGGAAGTTTTAGCTTCACCCAGTTCAAACTTACTAAAGTTATTGCATTTTAGGCAATAACTTGTCTATTTTCTTATTAAATTATTTGCTTGTAAACTTTTAACGTATTTCTAATGTTGTATTAAAACATCTCACGTGGTTAAATAAAAATCAGCAGTATGCGCCATTTTACATCCAATTAGTAGATTAATCGTCAGAATAATTGATTGATCGCTAACTAAATGGACAGGAGTCTGTTTTGTATGAGAGCTGCAGAGGAACATAAAGATCCAATTTTCTACTGATTCTGAGTAGATGTGTGTTTCTGATGACCGTCAGAGTTTCGCTCATTCTGGCCGTCTGGCGTTTCCCTGTAGGTGCGGCTGCCTGGCTGCCTCACTGATTACTCATTCCTCTCACATGAAGCTAATTACCACCAACAGGCTGTGGGATTTGCTCTGCTTTTCACTCATCACCACGTCATCAGCTCACTTTGTGGAGTCTTGTTGTCTGTTTGGGTTTCAGTCTCCATTAAAGCAGCTTTCTGGTCACCTTGGAAGCAGATGGCGGCCATTTTTGGCCCCTGGACTGCATTCAATATAATCTAAATTTATTCCTCCTAACACAGGTGGTTCATGCAGATGGAGACTTTTTATTTTTAATGTGGGCAACATTATTACCAGATCTTGCAATAGAAAATGTTGGTTGCAGCACAAAGCATTGTTGTTTTGCCTTGAGAGGAATGGCAGCTGTCCAGCAGCTTTATACGTTTCGATAAAAGTTACCTAGATCTTGTTTCTATTGCTTGGAAATGATAAAAACTGATTTATGTTTTCTTTTAAAGAGACAAACCTGGAAAACTCTCTTTCTGACAATTCATTCTGTTTTGGCGTAAAGTTAGAGGTAAGACTTAAAAACTGAAGTTCTTACATGGATCCTGACTGAATTGGAGGTTTCAGAAAACCTGCAGGTATAAAAATGACAGAAGCACACCACACTTTGCAGATTTTAATTGTAAACAACTTAGTATGCATAATTTTCCCACATTTCGCAGTGGCACAGCTACTTTGAGACAGTCTGACCTAAAATCCACAGAATGAAGTTTGTTGTTTAACGTGACGCAACGTCAGAAAGTTTAAGGGGTGTGAAAACTTTTGTGCATCAGTTTAAACTCCAACAGATTTTAGAGGCATCCTAGTCTAAAAAGAGCTTCAATTTAATCTCAGTCTGGTTGGAAAATGGTTCATTTTGCTGAATGAAAACACACTAATATTAAGGCACAAACACACACATACACACACACACAAAGAGGATTCTTAGAGGCGGTTAAATAATGCCATATGTTTGCCCAACAAGGATATTTTTCTCCTTCTGCTTCTCATGTTGTACTTGATTGATGGCGTAATTTACTAAAATATCTCACACACACACACACACACACACACACACCAGCAACACACAAAGAAAACAGTAACACACACACACACACCCCAACCAGTTGATGGTGCCGTTTCAGGATTATTTTGCCCAAGTAGCTTAAGGCTAAGCTAGCGATCCTGTATCACTATTTCCAGTTTAGTGGAAGGAAAAACTCTGGCTTCATTTCAAACCTCCTCCTCCTGTCTTCTTCTTGTCCTACTCCCAAATGCTGGAAGCCCTTAGAAAGGCCCGGCAGCACTCTGTGGAGTACTTTCTGTTTGGTTGTGTACTGAACACGTCACGTGTAATGAGTGAGCCGCCATGTGTTCCTGTGATTTAGGGTTCAGTAACAATAACTCTTAACCTCTGACCTCTGTGATTAAACGACTGATTGAGCAGCAAACCATCTGCACAGCTGACCCCGAGAGAGCGGCAGCAAAGCCCTGAGCTATTCACCGCCGACTCCACTTATCTGCAGCAAACCGCTCCGAACCAGCGCTCATCTCAACAGGGTGGAATTATGCTAATAATGTAGCAATAAAGCATTTAATCCAGCAGGAAACTGAGATTCCAGGAAGTCCTGGTCATGGCAGCGTGAAACAGTTTAGCATCGGGATAAAGTCTGAAACGACACAATTACACATCGAACTGCAATCCAACACAAACGCTTTAACAACACATAGTTCAATAAAAAAACAGACAATTTAAAGAAAACTGTTCAAATTGGAGCTGAAACCACAAATCAGTTTAATCATGATTAATCGTGATTAATCAGTAATAAAATCTTGAAACTATCGTCAATAAAGCCAGTCATGATAAATTTTGCCTGACGATAATTTATCTCAGAAGTTATTGCGATAAATGATAATATTGTTGTTTTGAGTCATTTTTTGAAGGATATTTTTGTTCACAAAGACTTCGTAATTCAACTTATTTTGGGTTTATTTTGGATATTTAAAATGTCTTCCAGTTCCAGTGTTAAATACAATTAATATAACTAATCTGTAAAATAATTTGAACAAACAAGATCTAAAAGAAACAATCCATAAAAATTGAAATAATAAAAATCAATGTGAAAAAAATAAAATTTGAAAAAAGAAAAAACGAAATTTGTAAAATAATTTAAAAAATAAAATCTAAAAGTGAAAAAAATCTCAATAAATCAAAATAATACAAATCTGAAAAGAAAATGAAATTGTAAAAGAATTAGAAAAAATAAAATGTGAAAACATTTAGTCTGAAAAATTACATCAATTACTATCAAAACAAAAGTAAAACTAAAATCTGACATTTAAAAAAACATGAATGGATTTAATATTTCTAAAACAAAAAATTTCAATAAATAGCAGACTACATAAATGCAAGTTCAGCTATTCGATACACATCACAAATTACTCTCAAAACATTTTTTAAATCATTTTATTCAAATTTCAGTGTTTGAAACATGCTCTTTGTTTGCCCCAATACTAAAACAAATTTCTCCCCAGAAAAGATAGTGAAATGTTTTTGTCATTTCACTTTAAATGACAAAGTGAAATGACAAACGGCATCGTTTGTCTGCTGAATAAACACAAGAGAACAAAACGACAGCAAACACATAAAACACTTAAATAATGTTCATGTTGAAATGGCAGCATGGCTGAATGTGTGTGAGCTTTTTCTAACAGTGGACACTTTCATTCAGGCCAAAAGATGCAATGATGCAAAACATGGAGGGTCATAGAAACTGCAGCCAATAAGCCATTAACGCACCCAATTATCATAAAGTAATATGTTTTTTTATCATTAACTTCAAAATACCCAAAATAACTCAGTTATTATGTATAAATCAGCCGGCTTCATGTTGAGTTAATTCAAAGTGAAAACTAATTAATTCTACATTTGTGGGTTAAACTGTAGGAAAATCAGTGGGACAATGAAAAACCATGCAGTGGTTCAGTCCAGAGGTTAACCGCTTCCTGTTCCTCCCCAACAAGAAAAGATCAGAGGTCATGAAACAAATGAAGGCGTGTAGGAAAGAGGGATGAAAAGAGAAATAGCAAAAGGATGTAAGTAAGGAGGCCGGACTGATTGGAGCCCAGATGTCTAATAAGGTCCATTTATAACCCAGAGGCAGGTGAGTGGCTCACAAAAGATGTACTTCTCTGCAATGTTTTAATGTTGAGTCTAATCTGTCCAAAACAAGTCGCCACAATAGTTTGTATGACTTATCTACATAGAAAGCTTGATTGTTTTCAGATTTTTCTACTTGAACACTTTCTCTTCCTCCCGCCAGCCTATCTTCTCTGCTGATCCACCATAACAAGGCATTCCTTCCTGCTGTGTTTCACTTCAAGCTATGGAGGCGACGCTAAAGCAGCAACAGAGACCGGCTCTGTTTCTGCAAGGTGCGGGTGTGTGTTTTCACTGATATGACAGTGATGCAGAAATAAGCTCAGAAATGTGTGTGCGCGCTTGGCGGGGGGGTAAATTCCTCTCCGCCACTTTAAACCCGCCTCGCTCTGCCCTGACGGCCAATCAAAACAGGAGTAAATCACTGCAGGATGTAAAAGCGGTGCCAAAGAAAAGGAACAGTTTGTGAATTTAAATGTTTTCTGGACGTTTTTGGGCTCGGAGATTGATGGGAAATATAATTTAGTCTTAATTTAGCAGCAAGAGATCAAATTGGTTCATTTTAAAAAACTGACATTAAGCTTTTGTTTTTAGATTTTCTGTCCAATGTAAGTTGGACTTTACACTTTACTGTAAAGTCCAACTGATAACTACGTCAAAAAATATGAAATGGTTCTGGGATGTTTATGTTTTACTCATGATTACTTTAGTAATGGAATATTCTATTGATTGTT
Source organism: Girardinus metallicus (assembly GCA_903067095.1). NCBI lineage: Eukaryota > Metazoa > Chordata > Actinopteri > Cyprinodontiformes > Poeciliidae > Girardinus > Girardinus metallicus. The sequence continues at coordinate 18,156 of CAEGAE010004754.1, read as the reverse complement.
CCACTGATTATTGGTATCAGCTGCAACAAGCTTTGAGTGTTTTGATTTTTTGAAGGATGTCGGTGTTTCAGTGAGCATTTTAGCCGTAGCTAACCACTTTCGTCTGTCAGTTTAAAGCCGAGAGTCAAGACCCGCCCACTCAGGAGACAACACGTATGGAGGCCTGTAGTGGCCAAAATGCTTCAGACACTCCATGATACACATTACTGAACTCGAAATGGCCAATTAGCCTCTACAGCTACGTATTGAGTTCTACGCAATAAGATAATTCTGAGAGATTCCACATTTTTCTATATTGGTTAAATTCTGCAATTATGTCTTCTTTTGCATCGTAGAAATCACTACTTGAGTGTAAAAAGTAAATACACCTTTTGGATTTTAGCGCATAAATAAGCTCTGCATTCATAAGATTCAACAAATATTTAAATCTTATTTCTAATGTCAAAAATGTACATCACAGATTCTTCAATATGTCTATTAGAGCAGTGGAGCGATGATACGCCCAAATCTCCAGCATTTCTAGAGAGTGTACTTTCTTTTTTTTTTTATGACTGTAGACAGAAGCTGAACAAAGTGAAGTTTTTATGTTTCATATTATAGAGCAGAGCTGCTGAGACAGGAAGGAGATTGTTTCTTTGGGACCTAAATTACCAGAGACCCAGTCTGCTGAGATGGAACTGATCCGTGAAACCCAAATCATTCCAGTCCCACTTTTTAACGTCAGAACCAGTTACCAAATCATAGCACATATGTTCCTGACTGATGCACTTCAATATTCTATTAGATATATATTACGGCTTATAGGTAACTAAAAAACCCAAAATAATCGAGTCCTACCACAAATATAAGTATTAGGTCTTGACTTACTTTATTAACTGTATTTATGCCTACCTTTAACTATTACCAACACAGGCCTGACAATAATCTTAACCAAAGCTTAATATACAACATGTCTCTAAACCCGACCCTAAAACAAGATCTGTCACATTAAGTCTCCATAAGGTCCATCATTCTTTATGTCCTCAACATGCAACATAAACAAGTATGCGCACACACAGTAAAAATGTAACAAGACGTGTATTGGTGATTTTAACAATGCAACCTGAGAAAAAGTGAAGATATACTGTCTTCAATTAAAAGGTGATTAATTACGGGCCCTGAAATAAACTTTAATTTAATTTTAATCTAGTCCCAGCACTAGTAGTAATACGTCTGGACGACTAGCTGGCTCAGAAAGCAACAGGTCACGCTAATCAGAACTATGAAACGCTGTTCTGACACCATAAATGGGTCCAAAAGCAAATCTGGTTTCCATTTCAACATCTTAAACGTCTCTGCCTAAATGATTCTAGTTTCTGATTGATGCTTAATGGAATGAATGTGAGTCTGACTTGATTTGGAGACGCTGCGGTCCCGACATCAAAGCCGCGGTCCTGCTGGTACCGGGCAGCACCAGCGCACCAGGAGGCTCCCACACATGCAACACGCTGCACTCCACGCTGCGAGCTTATCTCTGATCCATCTCCCTTCCTGCAGTTTCAATCTGATCAAAGTTTCAATCCAGCAGTAATGGAAAGCACCTGCATTCATTCAGGTATTTAGACTAAAACAATGAGGAGATGTGGATGAACGGACGAGCAAAAGACAGGAAAATGAAAGCATAAATGAACATTATATTATTCAGAAATAGCATTCAGGACAGAACCACTGAAGATTGAACAAAAAAGGTCAAATGACGAGGTGAAGGTGAGGACTGAAAATGGCTGAAAAGGTTCATTTCTGCTCAGGCGACTTAAACAAAACCAAACAGGATTTACTGGAGCAGAGCTGCAAAAATTTTAAAAATACAAAAATGTACAGTTCCAAATAAATATGAAAGAGTACAAATACTTCACAAATGATTATAAATAATTAGATGCAGCAAAAATATGACTATTGAAGAAGAAGTCTGGTCCAGTAATGACTGACGTTGGTTTTAATAACTCATCTGTTTAGGCTAATGTATCAATATTTTGTCACTTTTTCTCCTCTTAATTCTGGGTTTCTGTTGACTTTGGTGAACTGCGATATCAAGGCGAGATCTAGTTTTATTTTTAATTTAACTTTTATATTGATACGGCAAAATAATGTATCAATATTTTGCCGAAATCCACTCTGTTGGATTTCGGCTCTCCAACAGAGAGCCGAAATCCACCCACATTATAGACAAGGTTGCACTGAAGCTGCACTCGGCTGAGTAAAGATGATTTTTCTACCGATAGTCCAGTAGACCCGGTTCGATTGGGAACAAAACTACAACATTTGTCCAATTTTCAGCCAAACCAAACGAACCCTCTGAGCAACCTGTTCCCCTCCTGGCCTGTGGGGGCGCTGCACCAAGAACCACTGAAGGAAACGACACAAAAACCTCTGAAGACACTGAGCGCAACTTCCTTCTTCACCAAATGGAAACAAAATGGAGGCGTCAGATTTTAGCGGTTGGATGATTTCTCTTTAGTCTTTGGCTAAAGACCACAAGACATTTCTGCTGCTAGCGCTAGGCTAGCACGTTAGCTTTGGTTGTATTTTTGGAGAGGTCTCTGGTCCGCTTGGCGTTCACATTCAAACCAAACCAGAGTTCACTTCAACCAACCCAGTCGAGACCAAACTGAAAACTTTTATCATCCAGTATTTGGTAGAAAAAGAGAAACACTAAATCATGCAAATGGAAATTATTGAGCTCGCGATTAATTGATTTATTGCAACATGTCTATGCACTGATTGCAGATTTCTGGCTGCTTGCACATTGCTAATCTTTAAAAAGCCAAACCTCTCGTTTATGATTTTGGTCGTTACTAATTTTCTTTATCTGCAATGTCGCTAAATATATCAAGACATTCACTGAGTTGGCAACAGTGGGGTGACTATTGTTAACTGCAAATGTAAATATCCAAAATAAATAAACAAATAAACAGGAACAACAAATAAAATTAATTCTTTGGACTCTCAACAAAACTGCACTTCAAAAAAAGGTTTAGTTGCGACCAAAGCACCAAACTGAAGACTTTTATCTTCCAGTTTTAGGTAAAGACAGAAAATCAGTAAATGGTGCAATTGGAAATGATTGAGCTCATTTTGATTTGTCATGTGATTAATTGAATTATTGATTATTGTGACAGGTTGATACTGATAACAACAGACTTAGTTAGCAGGCATTCTGGGTCACGGTTCAGTTAGTTCTCCAACAAGGAGCTGAGAAGTCAAAGTATTTGAGAAAAAAAAGACGGAAAGCAGAAAGTTTCCTCTGGTTTCCTTTCCCAGGATATTAATGAGGAAATGACACACACTTGTAAAGAGAAAAAGAAAGAAAGAGAGGAAGAAGCAGGAGGGAGTGAGGTATGTAGGTTTTCGTGATTAATCCCGCATTGAGTTGACTCCACTGGGATTTCCATCAAAAGAGGGATTTAATTGGCGTTCTGTCCCAAAACGCTAACCTTCCTCCCCCAACAAGCCGCTTTCTCTCCACCATCCTGCTGGTGGTTGGGAAGTTACCCCCGACCCCACACACACACACACACACACACACTGAGAATTACTTTCAGATGTGCAAGGAAAGCAAAGGAAGGTGAGTTTGCCCCATCCAGTCGCACATTCTTGTATAAAACATGTTGTATTGCCATCTTGGTTCTTTTTCTGTCCTAAATGTCATCATTTTTGGTTTTGATACTAGGCTTTAGAATAAAGTTATTGCACTAAACAATAATGTTGTTTTGAGACCATTTTCAAGTAATATATTGAAAATGGCATAATAAGAAAATATTCTTAAAGGTCAGTAAACTTTAAATTCTAATGAACATTTAACTCTGGAACTGGAGGACATTTTAAATATCCAAAATAAATAAACAAAACAACTAAAACAACTAATAAAATGAATTCTGAAATTGTCCTTCAAAAATTTTTTTAATTGAGACTAAGACATCCAGTTTTTAAATTTAATGTTGACCTTTCTTCTCAGAATTTTGACTTTAAGAATTCAATAAAAATGTATTATTCTAACTTTTTCTCCTCTTAATTCTGGGTTTCTGTTGACTTCGGTGAACTGCGATATCAAGGCGAGATCTAGTTTTATTTTTAATTTAACTTTTAATTTAACTGGTGCATTGTATTGTATTTTTTGTCAGAATTATATTGTTACAGAACTTCCCCCAGTGCACCATCAGCCTGGCGGACGCCAGGCTTTACTTGCTTCCCCGCCAGGCTAAGTATTGTTTGTTTATTTTAATTATTTTATAAACCAGAAACAGTGATAAAAAAAAGACAGATTAGAGTCTTTTTGGTTAAATCGTTGGAAGCTATTTTCAAATTTCCACAAAAACACACAAGTTTTCTGGTAGAAACCCAATAAGTGTATATGTACAGTAAGAATTATAATTTGTTTGACTGGCTTTAATAAAATATTTGTAAAAAACAAAACAAAAAACAACCATGTTTTTGTCTTTATGACCTGCAGGCTGGTCCTGATTGACCCCCAGCGACGGTTTGAGCATTTTCTGGGAGATTTATTTGCTTTTTTATGGGTAAAACTGCCAGCTGAGAATGTTCCTGCCACATGTGGTGAAGGTGTTTGGTTGCTCTGCTGCGGCAGCAGCGGTCAGACCGAATCCCAGAGACCCATCCAACGTCCTGCAGGGAGGCGCTGGGCTTCCCCAGTAAAAATGAGGAATAGTTTCATCTCACCGTTTGTTATTTCACCAACCAGTTAGCTAAATCATCGACTGGACCGGACCGGTACCACGCGGCCGAGGAGCACACTCCCATCCGTCAGAGAAAATTAACAACGGCAGCAAAAATTTATCGACCTTGCATGCATACAGTCACAGGTGGAAGTTACATATCAGGTTTCTGCTGCGTAAATATAACGGAGCAGAGAGCAAATACTCCTTCAGCCCGACAAAATGGCTTTTTAACCTCTTAACAAGTAGAGAAGTCGATGGTGGAAATCGATGCCTCTCCAAACACAACTCATCAAAATCTGGACCAGTTTACAGCATCCTGCGAAAACCAGTCAGGTACGCGCAAATAAAAAATCTGACTTCTTTCTTGCGGTTTTTTCATGGAGTTCTGACTTTGAATTCAGAAATTTGACTTTTCTCAGATTTTCTACTTTTTTTTCTCAGATTTTTTTTTCTAAGAATTTTGACATTTTTCTGCCGCTTTTGTCTCAGATATTTTTAGGGTTTTTTTCCTCATAATTCTGAATTTTTTCTCAGAATTCTGACATTGTAATTGGTATTCTGACTTCTTCCCTCTTAAATCTAACTTTTCTTCTAAAACCTTTGACTTGATCTGAGAATTTTGAAATTTTTCATAGAATTTTGACTTACATTTCAAAATTCAGATTTTTCTCTCAGATTCTTTAGTTTTCTATCTCAAAATTTTGACTTTTTTCTTAGAAATCTAACTAAGAATTCTGGCATTTTTCTCAGTTACTTTATTCCTCTTAATTCTGACTTTAAACTGATAATTTTGACGTTGGACCACTGAGCAGCAGTCTGGTCCTGGTTCAGCCCAGGTAAGCCTCCGGTAGCCCATGATCCGTCTGGATCTAGAGGTTCTGATTCCACCCTCTGTCCACTCCTGGTGAAATTCCCCCAAATGTTTTTAAAGGATTCTGCTTGGACTGAAGGCTGTGGTTATCCCTGCTGCCGATGGACATATTCCTATCAGACTTTTTCCTTCCACTCAACTTTCAATGAATATTGTCACTTTATATATAATATTCTAATTTTTGAGGCGACTTACATGAGGACGTTTTGCCTTTCTATTGTAAACCAGTATTTTATGTTTAGATGGAATCTATTCACTCACCTAATCTCCTACCCTCATTAAAGTAGTTTCTCTGGTGTTTAGGTGTAAAATGTCAACAAACATATACCACTAAAATTTATATTTTATAAAAATATGTATATATCTTAATAAATGTGTTTTAGGTGAGGTTAAACTGAGAATATAGCCAAGACTGTTCCTGGGGTAGCATTAGCATGTTAGCATACAGCAATAAACCGCGTTTTCCTCTAAAGTCCCCTCATAAAACATTCAAGAAATTGTTCGGCTACTGACTAAATATCATGTTTAAATTTAAAAGTCTGCAGTGTCGAAACGCGAGCGGCTGCTGTTACTGACCTGTGATACGGAGTTGACATGAGACACGCGCCGAAGGCTGCCCTCTTCTTCTACGGCTCTCCTCTGCACTGCCAGCGCGAGAAGCGCCCTCTGGCGGCAGAAACAAGTTCACGGTTTTATTCATTTATTCAAGCCCTCTGCAGTGACAGAAGTTGGACTTTAAAACCAGGACCTGTACTAAATAAAGAGAAACTGTCATCCAGATAAGAGACAAAAACTTTTCACTTGTTCATTTTAAAACCAGCAATTAATGAACTCTCTAGATTTACTTACAGCAGTGTTGAGCTCATATTTACATCTGACTTTTGTTTCTGTGTTAAAACAATCTAAATGCAAATTTAGCAAATTGTGTTATTCATTCCATTGTTTCTACATTATTCCGTGTATTTATTGTTGCTGTATTCTCGGAGCTTCCTGTTCCGTCTTCAACATTTTTCCTTCGGGTTCCATCGGAACTGAATGATTTTGCATTTCTTTCCCCCCACATGTCTAATAGAGTATATATAATTAAACAATCGCCTTGATAAAATTCTGCAAATGTGGTGCCAAAGCATGTTTTGCTGCATTTTAATAACTTGTAGAGTATTTGTTTTTAAAACATCAGCTTCCATTTATTTTTTATCATCATGTATTTTGTTTTAAAAACTTCCTCAGGTTAAGACTGCAGACACAAAGCGATGAAGTTAGCGGATATGGAAGCATTTCTTCAGACTACAGTGAACTAATTCTGCATCATGTTTACAGCCAAAACAAACCAAAACTCGTTATTTTTTTGTTTTATTTAAAGGAAACATATTCTTCTTCCTGTTTATGATCACAGAGTAAATATTAACCCAACTAGAGGAAACCTGATCTATAGTCCTGCATATAAAATACCATTTTCTGTTCATGCTGCAGAGAAGTGAGAACAAACATTTATTGTTTTCTTTACAAAAGCCAATGTCATAAAATATCCTGTCCAATTAAATGTATAAGCAGCAAAAAATGACGAGAGATGAAAATTAAATGTTGCATAAGCAAATCTCTGCAGCAAATTTTTTTGTTTTGCTATCATTTTAAAGATATTAATAAATGTTTACAGAGGTCATGAAAGGTCAACCAATCAAAACCAATTGTATACATGGATTAGGTAATGAATACTCAAAGGAAGACACTATTTTCAAACAATTGATTTAATTATTGTTGAGTAACAATAATTGATTCTGGTATTTTCTCCTAACTTTTACTGTCACCAATCTTGCAAACTGGGTGCCATAAAATCACTATATTTCACTTCGTTTTATAAAGACATGATATAGTTGATGTCAGTTATAGTTTTTGAAGGAACACTGTTTATCCGCTGCATTCCTGGGACGTAGGTAAGCTTGATTGACAGCTCTAAGACCCGCCTGCTGGCTCCGTTTGGTGGTTTCTAGTCGGAGAAGGCAAAGTAGCTGAATTTTTTCACAGATTGTCCATCTCATTCTGTCAGCATATAATTAAATGACAACAAATGAATTCTGAATAGTGAGTCTCAACAAATTAGTAAAATGTCTATATTTTATAAAAGTTGACTTTAATGGTCAATATTTCAGCTCAGATTCACACAGTGATGAATGAGGTTCACTTTAACAATGATTAGTTTAAGTTTCCTCCTCCCAACATAAAATGGCCGCTTCAGTGTTTTAGCCTCCAACCAGGCGTCTTTGAACGTGACGTCACGCTCTTCCGCCATGACAGATATCAAAACAATGTATGCTATGCTAGTTAACTCCTGTAGCGTTAGTAGAAAACAAGACGGTTGGTCGCCTAATATCGCTGCTATTTAACTTATTTCTCTGTGAATATTGACAAACAGACAAAGATACAAACCAAATTGGTCGTAAACCTTCTGATGAAGAAAGAAGATTACAACGGATAGCAGCCGTCCGCCATTAGTAAAATGGCCGCCCTGGGTGTATTCACTGACAGGCAGGGAAAGCTTTTTCCAGGGTCAGGAGATTAACGTTTATATACTTCATAAGTAAGTGAGATTAGTAAGATGCAATCAAGTATTGCATTACGGAAAAGGCTCGCCTCTTATGTGCAGGGCAGTGGCTTAAAAAGAGAAAACAGAGGAGAAAAGCAGATCAACAATCTACAGCTGAAAACAGGAGCAGAAACTAAACGCCGCCAGAGTTTGCAGCCACTGTAACAGGTAACGATGGCGTCGTTTAAATGATGTTTTCTGATGTTTTATTGTTACTCAGAAAGACAGGTAGATATATCATTATACCCTAGCGTGGCTGTCCTCAGAGTGCTAACGTTAGCAGCTAGCTCAGGCCGAGTCCTGGACAGAAAATATAATGTTTATTCAGTGGGATTTTCATGCTGAAACAAAGAAGCTAAATAAAGTGAATATAACCCACCAGCCTCAGCTGTGACTGTTTCTGCAGGTCGGATCCAGTCGGTGACCTGCACTGGACCTGAATCCAGCAGCGACTCAACATTAACTACAAGTCCAGCAGGACTTTGGGTTACAGCAGCTGAATAAACGATTTACCAGGAGATCCAGGCTCATAGAGATAACATGGGTTAGCTTGTTGTTAGCATAGCATCGTTATCATGGACTAGTTACTTAAAATAGCTCAACTCGCTGCTCACCGGCAGAAACAAATCCACAGCCATTTAATGTTCTTTTGATCCTAAATTTGACCAACTGGAAACTAAATGATTTTATTCTCCAGGCTTTTGAAAACTTTCTTCTGGCTGGTATAACATGAGGCCTGCAGCTCCAGGTCGCCATGTTGATCTGCTCAGGATTATAAGAGAAGCTTTTTACCGAGATAATACGGATCAGATCCTAAATATACGCGCATTCTTTCGAGATGCTCGTCTGTTCCAGCCTGTTTAGGGCGTCAGCTACTCGCTGGGGTCAACTTTGCTTTGTTCAGAACCGGAGAAATCCACTTCCGGTCCGCCATGGCACGTCATCGGGTCACGTGACGGAAACCCAGCAATGGAATATTTTGATATTGATGTATGATGAGCATTTTACAAAGCACACAACCTGTCATAATTTTAAAAATATATTATTTAGTAATATCAATACATATTTATATAAATAAACAAACACAAAATAATACAATCATAGAGAAACAAAAGTCATTAAATAATGGTTAATACTGAATAATATGTATTAAGCTATACATATTTATATGCATACATACATATCTATATAGGTTTATTCATGTTTTCCAACCTTAGGAGTTGTAGCTTAGAGAGAATCAGCAGCGCAGTGAATCAGTTTCTCCTCCAACCCTCATTTCTGGTCCAGTAGCTGTAGAGTCAACAGAAAGACCTGCACCATCTGCCCAGTAGGTGGCAGTGTGAGCAGGGGCAGAAGAAGGTTTGAGGATGCTAATCAGTGTTAAGCTAATTGGTTCGCTGTTGTTGTCTTGAGCCACCAAACGTCTTTGTGGCTTCATTAAGGAAATGATTTTTTCTGAGTGACTGCAGGCAACCTTCATCATCTTCCTCATCATCTTCTCTCACACGGTAGCAACTCCCAGTGGTTCGTATTTTACAGCTAAATGCTGTTTTGTGCAAACAGCATTGCCAACATGCGATGCGCAGGAATATTTTATAAAACTCTGTGCACAAACACTCACGGCCACACGGGCAAATACACAATAATAGTCCATAAAAGCCTTTTAGGATGCTCAGGAGAGCCCTGCTTTAAGACCTGCTTCCTGTTTTCTCCCTAACACTTAACATTTCAGGACTATTGCTCTCCCTCTCTCTCTGTGTGTAGCGTGAGTTTCCTCCAATATAGAGCACAATTAACGAGCTCTGTTCCCTGGTAGCTGCCAGCCTGACTGGAATGGTTTGAGTTAAGAGGAAAAACGGTGTGAAAACAAAGCAAGTCCAAGAGCTGACAGCAGGAGCCAAACTACTGAATAAGCATCATTTCCACCACAGTAACACGCTGTATTTAATGCAACACTTGCACAACAATGTAAATCCTTTCTTTCATTGAATACTCTGATTTGGTAACTTTCAGAGCTGTTGTTGCTGTTGGTTCATGATTCAGTCAGACTTTTGATGCGTCTTCTGCCTTGTTCTGGAAACGTGGCCGACGGGTCGGCGTGGAAACAGGAAGAAGAAATGTCCTGATGACCGGTGAGGAGACGCAACGTCTCATCATACAAGGTTTGAGTTTAAACTGAGCTCCAGAGTGATTCATGACATTTTCATCATTAGTTATCATTGGAGACTATTCAGCCGCAGCTTTTCTTTATTCTGTAATCTGCGGATCATTTACTGTAACATGTTGGTTAAATCAACAAGCATTATTAGGTTTCCTCCCAGGCTGGCCTGAGAAATGAGTGAACTTTGCAAGCTAATAGAAAAATTTAACAAATGATAATATTTCCAGTAAGTTCAACTAAAGTCATGTCACTCAGTCAAATCAATATAAAAAATACTTTGGGGTAAATATGGCACCCAAAGCCCATAATTATCATAACCAACACAAAAATGAAAGGAGACGCTGACATAAATGAGTAAAAACCATTCCTACGACTCCATTCCCCCCAGGCCTGGGTTTAAAACAACTGCAGTCCGCCTTGACCCGACTCCGGTCCGCCTTGACCCGACTCCAGTTCAGGGCATTCTGGGTAAATAAAACCAAAGCAAACGTGCTAGCCTTGCGCTAGCAGGAGAAATGGCTCGTGGTCTTTAGCCAGAAACAAAAGGAAAATGTTCTAACCACTAAAATCTGACGCCTCTCCATTTTTATTTCCGTTTGGTGTAGAAGGAAGTTGCGCTCAGTGTCTTCTTCTGGGGTTTTGGTTCTTCATGCAGCGCCCCCACAGGCGAGGAGGGGATCAAGTTGCTCAGAGCGTTTGGTTGGTTTGACCGCGGCAGTTGGAAGTGGAACAAACGTTGAAGTTTTGGTCCCAATAGAACCGAATCTACCAGACTATCAGATGGAAAACATCCTAAATGTTTTGGTTTGTCCACATAAAGTCCAATAGAATACTTTGTAGAGTAACAAAAAGTTTAAAGCATGTAACTAGTTTTACAAAGTGAACTAGATGTCAAATCGAAACATCTAGAAGACGAGGTCAGTCTTCTAATGCCAGATCAGGTCTCCCATCTATGGAGAGAACAAAACATAAAGTTAACGGTTAAAATAACGGAAAATAATGCAAAATGCAGAGCAGTAGGAGAAGAAAGTGAGGAGAAGTTGGACTGTAATCCCCCATAAACTTAAAGGGTCAGCCTCCAGGTGACCTTTGGCGTTTGGTGGAGTTCCATAAACCTTTGTTATTCCTTCTCCTCTCTGTGTTTCCTCCTATTTCTCTCTCTGACCTCTGACCTCCATCATGTGATGACTCTGTTTAAACACAGAGGCTGCCTGGCTGGCCTTCAGTAGCTCTTCAGCTTGGGGCCGTGACTGAAACCGCCGGCCACATAATGACGCCGAGGAATGTAATCTTCCACTAAATCCTCTCCTATAAATTCACTTAAACAATACGTGACGTGTTTTTAGCATTGGGGCATTATCTGCTTTTCTGAGCTGCTCCTGTTGCCAAAATGAAGAGGAAAGTAGCGCACGGGGACGCACTGCCTGGCTAACCGCTGTTTGTTTGTCTTTCTAGGCACCGTCCTCGGCTCTAAATGATTTATTTGACTGCTTCGCAGCGCTCGGCTCCGGTTTCTGGAGGCTCGGCCAACATAAACCTTGTCACAACTTTGAATTCCTGACTGAACTACAGCTTCCAGGCAGAGCAGCACCGGATCAGCGGCGTATAAATACCCTACAAAAAATGAGCCCAGAGCGGCCAAACCTTCGCCTGTTTGCTTGTACGTTTTGCTGAATCATCTGACTGCATGTAGCGACAGTGGAGAGGAAAAACTACGACCAGTAACACTAGAGTTAATCCTCCAAAAGTTATGAAACCCGACACATCTGTTGTAAAAAAGCATATATATTAATTTAACAGTGGCTCTGTGATAAAGCGGAGAAAACTGGGATTTAACTAAAATCAGACGGATGCCTCTCTTGACGAGCTGTCAGCAGCGATGTTTCTATCCCACTGTCATTCAAATTTTGAGCAAACTTAAAATGTCAAGAGAAAAAAAGGACTGCGAAACGTTTCAGTTTTGTGCCTCTGGTAAGGCAGAGACCCACCAGTAGATGGCAGCGTTTGCTTTGTGTGGACTTATTCATCTGGTGTGTTTCCATCTCTTTAGCTTGTCATTTTTTTCTTGGAAAAAAATCAAAAACTACCTGAAGTGAAGGCAAAAACATATTTGTTTGCTAAATTGAGGAAAATATTTCAGATCTTTCTGTTTTCATCAACTTTTTCTAATGCAATACTGTGAAATGCGCATAAAAAACATTGACGGAAACACGGCTAATGAAATAAAATTAATTAATGGTGATGCTGCAGGAGCGAGAACCAAGTAATAATTAAGTACACATTAAATTACTTAATTTACATACTATAAATTTGCATTTAAAGACATTTAATAAATAGGCAAATAAACAAAACATTTAAAAATTTTAGATTTATTTATATGGTACATGTAATTCATGATTTAGTAAAATACTTAATAAATTAATTGTCTAGTAAACAAAAAATAAACATTTAGTTCATGGTATATGCAATTAATGTTTTTTTAAATTTTGTCACTCTTGGCCCTCCGTACACAGAGATGCGGCTAACAGTTCAGACCGATCAGGCTGACTGTGCTCCATTGTTCAGGTCTGGACCCTTAACTCTCTGTGACTGATTGCTTCTTGCTCCAGATTTACAGGTAATCCTTCAGATTATGTTTTATTTCCTCAACCTGAACACAGGAAGTCGCGTTAAAAAGACTTTTACTCATTTATTTAACAAGTTCTCCTTGAAGAAGCATCAAGTTGAGTGCCTGCAACAGAAATCCCGTCTCCGTTGATAAATTCTCGCGTTTCTCTGCGTTACCTGGACTGATTCCTGCAGGCTGATTAAAGGACAGCTGATACCCTGACATTAGCGGTTGCCATGGCAGCTGATTAGCACAAATCACCCAGAGCCTGGTGGTCATTTCCTCGCTAAGTGTCTGGGGAGGCTAACGTTACACCAATCGAGCCAAGGGAGATGCTACAAGCTAACGGCTAACTGCTAGCTTGAAAAGCTGAAGGTTTTAACTGAAAGCAGAGTAAATATCCAGGCCAGATAAACTCCGCAGACCGCAGTTTTAAAACTATGGAGGAAAATGAAGCGGCGTCATAACGAGCAGCAGGAAACACGTTTCTAAATGATTCTGGTTCGTCTTATCACACGCTGCTGTTTACCGGGACGTCAGGATGAAGAACCGACTGCATGTTTCTGGACGCTAATAAACTGAAAACACCAGTCATCCCAGTATAAACTGGTTTCTCCCCTTTAGTTCGTGCTTCTGCCCCGCGTCCTCCTTTTCTGTGCTTTTCTATAAAATTTATATTAGTGTAATGTTCCAGCTCACATCATTTTATTGGGTTGTATCTGGCTCTAAGCTAAGCCATCGTTTTTTATCACTGCATGACGTCAAGTTTAAACAAGTTTGAAAACTGGGATTATGATTGATTCTGGCTCACAGACATTTTTTATACATTTTCCAGGCAGAGCAGAACAAAATAAACATGTTTAATATTACAGCATCACTGTTTTGAACACACTCTGTTGATAGACGGCTTTTCTGCACAATTTCTGCTGCTTTTTGGCTCGTTTAAAAGAAAATATGTTTATGGCAGTTTGTTATTGCAACCAGAAAATCCTTTCAATAGATCTGATCAGATCTGCTGTTTGCTCAGTTTTAATTTCCTAAATTGTTAATAGTTTGTTGTCCTTAAAGCAAAAATGTACAAATATTTTTATGAAATGATGATACTCCACTGCATATTCCTTAGAACAGATGTATTTGAAAACTGCACGATGTTTCATGTAGAGCTGAAACAACCAGATTAATCTGTTATTTAATTAATTATAAACTAAATTACTAATCAGCTGTTAACTGGCAGGAGTTTGTGAATAAATATGTAGTTAGAAAACTAAATATTTAGTTAGCAGGGCCTCTTTTAATTAACCAACTAAATATTTAGCTAACTATCTAGTTAGATTGCTAACTAAAATATTTAGTTTGAAATTGGGACATTTATGAATGAATTAAATGAACTAACTGAGAAAATCACTGAAATTTTGAGATTAATCTCAGAAAGTTTCTGGAAGAAACTCTGAACTTTTCAAAGCTTGTAAAGTTAATTTTCTTTTACTTTTGTACAGGAAAAGAAAATTAGTAAAAGAAAGACATCCGACGGCGTTTTGGAGCCGCTGTAGAAATAAAAATAAAGGAGTATATTTCTGCCAAAACACAATGCTAAAAACAAACAAAAAACGTGGAAATATTTGAGCTTATAAACGTCAAAAATTTGCACAAAAAAAAAATACAATTAGATTAGAATTAAAGATGCAACATTTGTTGACTTTTGTACATTTTACATTTTTTAGTTTTGATAGAATAATTTTCAACTTTGTGATCTTGGAAAATTAGTTTTTTTTTTTCTAGAAAATGTCTGAAATTAATCTTAAAATTTCTGAGTTTTCCTCACATTTGTAACCTGCTGAGCTCAGAAACGTCCTTGTTCGCCACGCGACGTTCTCAGGCTTTAACCGGCCGGATGAAGGTTGAACGATTAGATGCACGAGCAGCAGCTGCTGGTTCAGATTTCATCTCTATCTTCAGATCCTCTTACACGTCTGTTCCTGATCTACGTTCTTCTTTCTGTTCTCATGAGGACAACAGCAAAATGTTACATGTCTGATTTAAACATCCTGAGCTCTGAGCTATTTCAGTTTTATTCACACACTGAAATAACTCAGACATGTTCATTTGTTTCCAGTTTATGTTCAGAAATAACGAACAGACTCAGCTGCTTCTCCAAAGTCTTCACAAGCATGAAGCTCACATTCTGTCCAGTTGCATTTGGTTTTTAACAGAACCAGGAAAACATGATGCAAGACAGAAAAGATCGATTAACACGCTTACAGCACAGACACAGAACAACCGACCAACACGACGGGTAAACGGGTCCTGCTGGAGGTTCTGAGGTTCTGGTCGGTTCCCTGAGTTTGGGTCATTGTCCACGCACCACTCAGGTAATTAAAATTCAATTAGCAGGGTAAATATTTAGTTAGAAAGCTAACTGATTAGTTTAGTTTGAAACGGTGACATGAATGAATGAATGAAAACATGACTTTC
Source organism: Girardinus metallicus (assembly GCA_903067095.1). NCBI lineage: Eukaryota > Metazoa > Chordata > Actinopteri > Cyprinodontiformes > Poeciliidae > Girardinus > Girardinus metallicus. Next base: position 2,745 of record CAEGAE010004754.1, on the reverse strand, counting down.
CCTCAGAGTGAATCCCTGCACAGCGGCTCAGATTCTAGCTGAAGTTTGTTCTGAAATAAAACAGTTGAGCTTCTTGCTGAAAGACTCTCAGATCTGCAGCTCTGCTCTTCTGTCCTGCCCAAATATCACAAAAGCAAACATGGAGAAGAATTTGTAAGATTAAGGACAAAAACTGAAGAGAAGAGAAAAATAATTCTATCAGTGGATCAGAGCGTGACCCACGTTGGTATTTATGATTCTCTCGTCTCGTCAGGTTTGTGTTTCTGCTCCGTAGTTTGTCTAAATGCGTGCTGGAGGATCCGGGGTTTACTGCTCTTTTCAGAGGAGGAAACAAAATGATTTAGCTGCTGTTGCTGGGAAACGATCGGCGGGCGAACACACAGGCTTGTTGTGAGGCGTGGCGCTAAGGAAACTGATCCCGAGGAACACGGATTACTGACAGAGGCGCTGGTCGTTCCTCGGACCGGGTCGGGCCTCGGAGGCCTGAGGCGGCTGTGGATTCTTCTTCTTCTCTGTTTGTTCATTTGTTCAGAGATGAGAAGCAGGAAAGGGACGGTATCACTCACCACCCGAGTCCAAATCTCTGAGAAAAACTGACGTAAACAAGGAGAATCAGAGGGAAACAACAGCAGGTCAAAGGTCAGGAGGTTTCGCCTGAATGTTTAAAACCCTGGTTAAAGTTAAAACTCTGCAGCGATTTAAAGTATCAAAGTTTTACTGTTCCTGTCAGGGATGATGAGATGTTATTGCTATAAATATTATGGTTGTTTGTAGATTATTATTATGTTATGGCAATAATAAAATAACGCAAAAACACAGGAACTGGAAGACATTTTAAATATCCAAAAGAAAACAACAGAAACAACAAATAAAATAAATTATAAAGTCTCTGTTAACAAAAAAGGTCTTAGCACTGTCGATCACCTCCCCCCTTTGCTCTCTGCTACGCTGCACCTAACATTATATGTCACAAATGCTATGGCTAATTAGCATTATATGTCACAAATGCTATGGCTAGTTAGCACTATATGTCACAAATGCTAAGGCTGGTTAGCACAGATGACGGCGGATAAACAGTTTTCCTGTAGCAGTGAGTTGTTTCTCCATCAGTAGCACATTTAGCAGTTAGTACATGAGGATGATTGACAGCGCTACACTGGCTCTGATTGGTTGACTTGGTGGAGGAGATCGATCTGGTTACAGAACAAACTGTCACAGGCAGTTTGAACAAAAATCACATTTCTTATAAAAGTTTCATTCTGCAGCTTTAATTTTTTACTTAAAAAACAAAAACAGCTCAACGAGCGTAAAAACGTATTTAAGGAAGTCATTTTGTATTTTGCAGTTTGTATCAACCTTTTATGACGTGATACTTCAGGCTAGGGCTGAAACAATTCCTCAATTGATTCGAGTACCTCATTATTAAAATTTCTCGAGGAAATTTTACCTGCCTCGAAGCCTCGTTAATTTATGTTTTATTATTTAGCGCTCCGTGTTCCGGCAGGAACATTATTTGCGTTGCACAGCGCTCTCACTTCCGCCTCTGACTTGTTGACGAAAGCTAAGTTTTAGCGGCATAACGTCCATCTTCAAGTTCGGCCAGGGGGGGTTTATTGATTTATGATAATACCGGGTTTTCATCGTTTTGGGGACCAATAAGCATCTTTAAAATGACCGACGCGATGCCTGGAGTTACGGCAGCTGAACATCCGGAAGAGGCTGTGGGAGGATTTCTACAGGTGAGCGGATGGACTGAACATGGCGGCGGCGGCTGAGTAGTTGATGGTCCGTAAGTGGAGCTTTAGGACGAACCGCACGATAAACTTCAGATCCCGGTCTGAGCAAACGGAGCGCATCGTTCATGGCTGGTAGATGAGTTTCTGAGTGACAAGGAGCCGTAAATATCCCGCATTGCTGCCTATGAGGGCCGATTAGGACCAAAACTATGTTTGTCTCTCACACACTAAAAACTAACACACACACACAACATTTAAACTGCACATACATACTATTAAAATGTCACATATATGCAATTTTTTTCTCACACGCAGACATAAAAGACTAATATTGCACATATAAACTAATAAAATATAGACTCACCTTTTGTATGTGAGAGTGACGTCACTGAAGAGGCGGAGCATCATTCGGAGATCAGATCGCGCATGCGTTGATACCACCGTGACGTCAGCTTCTGGTTGGATCCTGGAGCTCCACGATGTTAGCGGCGTTTAGCTCAAGGCTAATCCGATTTATGAACGCTAATTTCGGCCAGCCGTTCTCTCCCGCTCCCTCCTCAAGCGCTCGGAGGTTCACTTAGGTCTGTACTCCGGCGTTAGCTCCTCTTTCTCCGGCGTTAGCTCCTCTTTCTCCGGCGTTAGCTCCTCTTTCTCCGGCGTTAGCTCCTCTTACTCCGGCGTTAGCTCCTCTTTCTCCGGCGTTAGCTCCTCTTTCTCAGGCGTTAGCTCCTCTTTCTCAGGCGTTAGCTCCTCTTTCTCAGGCGTTAGCTCCTCTTTCTCCGGCGTTAACTCCGCTTCGTCCGACGTTAGCTCCTCTTACACCGCTTCAATCAAGGTTGATACAATTTATGAACGGTAATTTCGGCCAGCCGTTCTCTACAGCTCCTTGCTAACTCCGGCTCTAACGCCGGAGTAGAGCCGTAAGAGAACCGCCGAGCGCTTGAGGAGGGAGCGGGAGAGAACGGCTGGCCGAAATTAGCGTTCATAAATCGGATTAGCCTTGAGCTAA
>CAEGAE010004753.1:0-22582 GCA_903067095.1 Girardinus metallicus | reverse complement strand
TCTGTTTTTATGTTTATGATGTAAAGCACTTTGAAATGCCTTGTTGCTGAAATGTGCTATACAAATAAAATTTGATTTGATTTGATTTGATTTTAGTGAATACATTGCTTATGCAATTGAAACTAAAAATGCAATAGGCTATAATCTTGTGTTATTTTTTTAATATCATCTTATATCAATATTAGTTTTTTGAAAAGGCAGCCCTTGCTAAAAATGTAGCAAATGAAATCCAAGCAGTAGTTATCAGAAAACATTTGTCAAGAGAGGATTTTCATTGACTTATTTATCACATGAGGACAAATAAGTTTGAAAAACATTCTTGTGTTGTGGATTCTGTTTTCAGTTGTTTTTAAGGCTTTATTGCTTCTATTTGAATAGAAAAAATAAAGAAAACTTTGCAACCAAAACTCCCTGATTAATTGGGGTCAGTCGTCTTTGCTGTTTAGTTGATTGTCTCAAAATGACACAGAGTGTCTGATGGGTAAATAATCTTTGATGCAATAAACTGCAAAAAAAATATATAAAATAAAATAAATATTCCAACTTTACGCCAATACCTTAATCTTTTGCTTTTATATATTTTTGGACATTTTAATAATAAACAGTTGATGCAATTGCAAAACGTGTGAGAACCAACTCAGGTTTGTTGTACTCTTTAATTCCCAAAAAGAGCAATGAGGGATGAAGCAATAAAAGACTATTTCCATCTGCAAAGAATAAGTATGTTATGCTTAAAGAGCTGCTTTGCTTGTTATTCTTTGCTCTCAATGTTATTGATCTTCTGCTAAATGACATTGCATGGGTACACATGTCAAAAAAAAAAAGCAAACTGTTCTCATCTCCATGGAAAGCAAAATTGGAACATGTCTCTGCATGAATGCACAGAAACCGTGAACCCAAATAAAAGCAAGCTTTCACCAGTTGACTGTGATCGGCAGGCTAAGCAAACATACCAGTGAGGTGTGACGTACAACAGGATATATTCACACAACGAACACCCTGCTAAGACAATGAGCTCCCGTAAATGACTCATGGGATCCACTGTCACAGATTCAACCCAGCATTTGAGGAGGAGTCTGCAGGTTTCAAAGCATCTTTTAACATTGGCAGAGTCCTTAAGCATTTGCTTCCCTGGTTGCCCCTCAGATCAGAGCTTTTAAGTAAGAGCTGACTTCATAATACTCACAGCAGATGCTCAGCCACACTGCACTTTATCCTATTGATTGTATCCTTTAACTCCTTCTATTCCCCCCTCTGCCCCCCGAGCTCCACACAATTTTTATTCATTTTCACAAACTCTGCTTTTGTATGTGATGACCACACAGACAGTTAGGCAGCTGTAGCAGTTCTGTACCAGTCTCCGGCTCACTTTTGCTAGTTTGTTGTACAGGTTTATGTGGAGTGTGGCATGTGTACAGAACATACTGCTCCTCCCATTATTCTGTTCACCCTCACTTTCACCACCCATATTCTTGTGGGGAAGTCACAATTTCAATCTCTCCTCCACACACAACTCTCTTGCTTCTTAGCTTGCTCTCTTTTCATCTCTCAGCTGCTCCCCCATTTCCTGCTGTGTTCAGTTACCCGGTCCTGTGAGCTATCTCACTCCCACTCCCTGCCCTCATCTGCAAAGCGAGCTCTGCACGGTAAGATAAAAACACACTTTGTTGCATGCAGTCATTGACATGTCATCACGCATTGTGTTTTTCTAAATGAAATACGTATTTATATTCTAAACTGGACTTATGAATACAGATCTTTTTTTTGTACTGTTGTAATGCTCACTCTGATCTACTGTACTGTACCTAAGACTGTTAATGTCAAATACTCATGCTGAGAAGAATCAACTTGTAGAGGCACAGGAGATTAAATATCAAAAAATGTTGGAGATTTGAGATCCTGATCTTAATGTTCGTACACGTTTCATGTCACAGTAGGCATTTTAACTATTCAGTGGTTAGATTCCTTCAGTCGGTGAGTTCACATTTAAATTTTGCTGCACAGCAAATCATGTTTGCCTTGTGGACTGGGTGGTAGAAAAGGGGTGTGATGGGAGTGAGAAAGAACATCTGCTCTTTTCTAGTTAAGCACAGGCTAAATGTGTTTGTAAAGTAGGATAAAGCAAAAGTTTTAGGTTCAAAGTATTTTGGTCTAATCATCATTTATTTACACCATCTCAGACTCTTAACTTGTACCCTGCCTCATTTTGATAGAATTTTTATGGTTATTTGTTTTGTACTCTTTCACAGCTTCAGAGGCTCAATGCACGCCTAAAAACAGAGACTGACATTACACAGTTGAGCTACAATAAATCAATAAATACATAAATGCATAAATAAAATGTAAAACTATTAGGGTGAACCGTAGATGTGTAATTGCATGACAACAGTTTCAGGCAGTCAAGAAGATTTGAAAAAAAATGCAAAGGGATAAAAGAAAGTGTAAATTGTCTTTAAAAGTAGAAAAAAAAAAACCTTTGTAGCCTCCAGAAACCAAATATCGTCCGGTTTCACCTTTCAGGGTCGAAAGCTTCTTGATGAGCTGAAAACATGTAACATTAACTGAGACAAGCAGACATGGGAAAAAAATAGAGACTTCAGAGAAAATCATTATGAGCACAAGTACTATGGTGGGGTTTCTCCTGGGGAAAAGACAATTTTCCCCAGGAGAATTGTCTATTTGTTAAAGTAGAGGTAAGAAACTATTAGTGTTTTTATGAGCAACAAGTGAGTTTAACGAATAAAGGTTCAGTATAGTAATTCTAAAAATTATTTTTCATTCAAAAATATTTGAGCTGAAAAGTGAGAAAATATCACATTTTCTCATACTTTCAGGTTTTGAAAGATTATATAATTTACTGTTTAAACTAATTTATGCAAAGATGTCTTCTACTGTCCTTATTTTTCTAAATTTGCTCATAAGAACTCAATTAAACCTTCTTGTTTTTCAATCATTTTCCACTTTAATTTGTATATATTCCCATCCATTATTTTCTCTAGTCAGGAAAAATACACAGGATAAGCTGCCTCTGTGGGACAGGTGTTGCCACACAGTAGAACATTCTAGAAAATGAAGAGGAAATCCACTGATGACCCTTATTTTCTCCCAGTTCAGGATGAGCTCATGTCAGCCTATTAACAGTGCAAGTTTTTGGAGTGCATCAACTTAATATTGTAGAATAAACGCAGACTCTTAGACCTTTGGCCCACTTTCAACTCAGAATGTGACAAATGCAGGACTCAAACGTGTAAAATGATAACTAAACCTTGGCTCTATTTTTAGATAGATCATTTGAATTTTTAACTTCTTGCATTTTGGAAATTCTTTGTTCATGCTTTACAAATAACATAACCTGACAATGCTAGATAAAAACTTAATGTTAAAAATATAAAAAAAACACAAAAATGTGTGTGTGATCAATTAAAGTTATCTGGAAAATGAATGATATATAGTGAATCTTAAGGGAGCATGTTGTACTTCCCATTTGTTGCCAGAGTTCTGATGTAATCTAATCTTTCCCTTTGATCCAATTCAAGGTTGATGAATGAGTAGAATGTGTAATCACCTTTTCTTTTTGTTCTATTTTCCTTTCCACTCTGTCTTATTCTATGAATCCTAAAGCATATAATTTTTACTGTATGTCAATACGAATGCTAGGTTTGCTAGACTGTGAGATTAACAAGATTGTTGGTGGTTAGACACAAACAATCTTATAAAATCTTGATTAGATCAGCTCTTGAGTCACTGCAAATTATCTAACGAACACAATATGCTCTGAAACAGAAAGATCAAATCGGCCCGTCGTCTCACCACACTATTGTCCAGTATGGTTTTAAACATTCATGGTGGCTAAAATGAAAACTAATTTCTTAGATTATAAAGCCGTTTATGGAGAACTGGGTGCAGTGTGAACTATTATAAAAAAATAAAATGCATAATAGTCAGAAAAAGTAAAAAATGAGGTATGACAATCAAGAACTTAAACATGAATAAACACTAGCCTTTTGTACTAATGTCTTTTTGAGATACAAAATTACATCACTGCATACCAGCAAATGAGATTAGAAAAAAAACAAACAGAAATGTTTTTCTGACAAACAATGACACTGATTCATAAAATCAGTGTCATTGCTTTTAAACTGTTTTGTGATTTGTTTTAAACTTCTGCATATGTTTTAATTTGTTTTACATTTATGTAACAAGGTTGTTGAGTGTTGCATAAACTAGATTTTAAATTGGGCAAATTCTCAACACATGTCCTATTATAATATAGTAAGCTATAGCTTTATTCCTCTGCTTGCAACTGCTAAACTAGCAAATCCATACTTCAGATCAATCCTCCCCTGCAGGAGGCGCCTCCATTATAAAAGCAGAACTGAGCTGAAGTAGAAGTCAGCATCACTTTTCACTTTTGATGGTTGGGGCATCATTTTTCAATTTAAAGCTAGGACGAACTCTTTATAGTCTTGTTTAATGAAAAGAGGGAGGCATGCATTTTCTCAGTAGTCATAAACAAAAGTGTGTATCTAGCTTCTGAACCACAGCAATATGAAGACTCACAGCAGACACCGGGCTCTTACCATTGAGGAAATCCTTTCTTTATTATGCTTTGCCTAAATTTTCAGTTTATACCTTTATTTAGTGCCAGAAAGAATTTCTTTTAAAGCTTCAGTTATGATTACAGCTCCACTCTTCTGCGAAGCTTATGTGACATAAATTTTGTCACATGTTCCCTGGTAGGACCTTGGGCTACACTTACAGTAACCCAGATTTCTGTGACCACAGAGACAACAATAAGCCCATTCACAGGGTTCCGCAAAAAAACACCAGCCAATAATGAAAATGACAAAGCAAGCAGAAGAAAAAGAAGGGGCGTATTAATAGTACAGCTTTATAGAGTGAGAAGAGATTGGCTTCTTTGCCAATAATTTTCTTCTCAGCAACCACAATAACAAAACATGCAAAAGCTTTCTAGTCAAAAATCTCTTTGACAGTTATGGAGAGATATGTCAAGCCAAGTCAAGTCAAGTCAAGTCCTGTTTATTTGTGTAGCATATTTCAGCAACAAGGCAGTTGAAAGTGATTTACACCGGAAAGCATAATACAGCAAACAATTACAAAACAGCAATAAAAATTACATTTGTCAAATGCCATCATCAAGCAAGTACACATTTAATATATTCCAGTTGATATGAATTAAATGCATTTCAAAACAGGTAGGTTTATAGCCTTGCTTTAAAGGAACTCGTGTTCCTGCAGATATGTTCAGCTTTTTAATGCCAGGGACTACTGAGCTCAGTTTATTGATGATTCCTACATTACTCATACTAAATTCTCAGTGCAATGTCCCAGTATCTCCAAATCTGTGCACAACAAAGTATTTTTATACCTGTTGATGGATTACATTCTGGATAAACCATTACAGGCACTTCTGACTCCAGATAATGTTTAGTTAATTCATGAACTTGATATGGTTCAATATTGCTTTACTGATAATAATAAAGGACATTACCTCCCTCTGTTTAAGGGTATGGAAGTCACATGTTATAAGTCACTTTCATCTCGCATATTTTTTTTGCAATATATAAAACTTTACAGTACCAGGAATGTTTTTTTTTTTCTCTCTCTCTCCAGATTTATCTACATTACAGCCCAATTTATCTGGAGAGAAACACTCCTTTCTGTCACTGAATATAAACAACTCAGGCTGAATGGTTTCAGGCACACCTTTACTCAGAATATATATTTATATTGTTTGTGGTTTGTATAGACAGAAAGTTGGAATGGGCAAGAGAGACCATATCTAATTATCTAAAGAGGTGGACTTTTCTGTCCAAGGCTGCAATCAAATACAATCTCAAATATTTCAGATTATCTATTGTTTGTTTGTGTGTCTGTGTATGTCACATATTCTTTAAAAGACTTGAGAGACTACATATATTTGACTGTGAATATTATTCTGCACTGAGGGCATAATTAATGCTAGGTGAAACTGGATTGAAGTTCAATTTGTACCTCATTTCACTGACAAAAAAATACTGCTGTGTCTTACTGTAACCTCAGAGCCAATACACCAACCTAAAAGCAGGGGTCTCCTGTTAAAGGAGCTTTTAGATGCGGCATGTGGCTTATCAGAGCTGCTTTGTGCCTATAAGAATACTTTTCTTCTCATTTGCTGACATTTGCTTGTTTGGTTCTCATCCATTATTTCTATTATTGATGCCAACATTTTTTTTTTTCCAGCTCAAAGTAAATACTGTAAAGCTTGCGGTCATTGTTTATCATCACTCTTCAGACCTCTATATTCATCACTGTAACATGACAGCTGAGAGCCTTTTAGTGACAGCTTCACCTCTACTTTCTGTTTTGGCTCTGGCACGCTTTGCCAACAGGAAATGGGTTCCAAAAAGAAAATGGGCTACAAGTGTCGCATAGCAGGAGTGATGCTTCTATTGATTGGAAGTATTGCTGCCCTTGTTGTTGTTGCTGTCATCCAGGACAAATTAAAGGTTAAGGAGTATGGATTAGAGGTGAACACGCACACACACACGCCCACACACGCCCACACACACACACACGCACGCCAACACACACACACAAGTGTATCTTTCTATCTTCTCAAGGACTTTGCCTTGACTTCTGTTCATTTTTCATTCATTTCTGTAGTCTAAACCTAACTCTTACCCTAAATCTAACTGTTACCAGTACATGCCTAACCCTACACTGCAAAAACAGCACTATTGCCTATGGGGCCCAATATTTGGGCCCCAAAGGTGGTCCGCACATCATTGCATTAGTTGAAAAAAAGGTCCTTACAATGCATCAAATACAAGGACATATACACACACATGCATGAGAAGAATGATACCTACAGATTTACGTATAGTACCTGCACAATCACACACTTTCAAGACATTATTAAGGTAGATCTCAGCTACTGGTTCCACTGGTTTATAATGTGAGGCAAGAAAACAGCAACAAAAAAATAGGCCAGTTAGACACACCTTTGCTTCACTGTAAAAGATGTAGTCTTTACATATACAGTTTACAAAACCTTCACATGGAGGCCTGATGTTTTCCTGCATGCTTTTTCACAGTTTGGCATTGTGATAGATTCCGGTTCCTCTCGCTCCAATGTGTACCTGTACGAATGGCCTGGGGAGAAGGAGAACGAGACCGGGGTAGTGACTGAAAGAAAGAACTGTAAAGTTGACGGTAAGTGAAGTTCAGCTATCAGCTGTAAAATGTTGGTAGAAATGCTTCAACTTTTTCAAACAGCAACTCGGCAAAGTCTAAATATTCTACTAGTGTAATCCAAATCAACCAAATAAAGTCAAATTTGGAGTATCCTGAGCATTTTTTTTTTTTTCATGTTTAATGTTTCACATAAACCTCTGTTCAACAGTTTCAAATGCAGTGTTTGTTTATGAAGGAATAATCCAAACACAGATTTGTGCCTCCAGGGGTTCCTATCTCAGAACTCGAGGTTAGTTCCAAGGAAGATAAAAAAACATTTAAGGGATTTCAAGACTGCATGAATGAAATCAAGAATCACATTCCTGAAGAAAAGCACAAAACCACACCCCTCTTTCTGGGAGCTACAGCTGGGATGCGCCTGCTAGAGTAAGAAAGAGACAATATCCTAAACCACACCGTTGTTTTTAAACTGTGCTATATTTAGTAATTAAATGCTAAGTCTTTGTTTATCAGTCTCAAAGAAAAAAATAAGGAATGGAGTTAGGAGAGATAGTGCTTTCCCTATTTACCTCCAAAACTCAGAAAAGCAGAGGGTTTCAATTTCTGATTAGAAGATCAAAAACATAAAATAACTGGTAGGTTTTAGGAAAGCACAGAATAAACTTTCGATATCAATTTGCTGTGTGATTGATTATTGTTTGTGTCTTGTTTTTAAGAATGAAAGATCAGAAAAGAGCCAATAAAATTATGGGAAAACTCAGAGACTTTCTGAGTAAACAAAACTTCCTGTTCCACAATGCTTCCATCATCACTGGACAGGAAGAGGGGCTGTATGGGTGGATCACAGTGAATTACTTGAAGGAAAAGTTTCTACAGGTGAGACTTGAGAGTGTACTTGTCCATTTAACGGTTTAAATCATATTGTTTTATAAAACAATATAAGACAGGCAGTAAAAGCTGCTTTGTGAACAGGACCTGGGTAAGGTATGGTTGCTTTTCCCTAAATTATTCCAATTACATTTGTAGAAAAATATGTGGAACACTTACATTCGTCCAAGTGGAGCAGAGACAATCGGGTCTATGGATCTCGGTGGAGCATCAACACAGATCGCCTTCCAAGTTCAGGAGTGTGGAGAGGGGCCTGACTACATGCGTGTCAAACTGTATGGTTACCCCTACATTGTCTACACACACAGTTTCCTTTGCTACGGCAAAAATGAGGCTGACAAGAGGGTTCTGGACAAAGTAATCAGGGTATGCAACTTCTACTAGGTCTTTTTAAAATATACTTTGCTAAGTTATTCATAGCCCTTGTTTTACTTTTTGTCATACTGCAACTGCAAACTGCAATGGATTATAGTGAAAACAACAGGCTAAGCAAAAGTAGTACATAGTTGTGAACTGAATGGAAAAAGCATGTCTTTCTTCCTTTTTACAAATTTTTGCAAATAAAGCTTTTTACAAATAAAAATCTAGAAAAGGAGGATTGCCTTCATATTCTGTCTGTATGAATCAGTGCTTTAAGAACAAAATTATTCCTTTTGAGTTTTGCATCTACCTTCTTAATACATCAAGATACCGACTTAAAAAAAATACTAAAAAGCTCAATATCATTTTGAATTGTTGTAGGGCATCTGTGAAAATCAATTTTCAGGTCCTGTACAGAATCTCAATTGAATTCAGGTCTGGAGTTTGACTTGGCCATTCCAAAATATGAATATTTAATTCATAAATATCAAATTAATATATTAATTCAGCGATACATTCCATTGCACTGCTGGTTTTCTGAAAGATGCTTAAGAATTGAAATATGTTTTTAGATCATTTCTTCATTAATGGTCTGCAACAACTCTCTAAGGTCTTCAAAGTTCAGCTGCATGATTCAATATTTTATACTGTTTGCAAGTTATGTGACTTCTGAAGGCAACTGGTTGCATTGTAGGTTAAAGTCCCGCTGAAAGTCAATGCTTGTAATGTGGCAAAGCGTAAAAAGAGGATGAAGGATATTCATGTAAATCACTAAATGTTGCTGAAACAATATAAAACAGGCAGTAAAAGCTAAGTAAAATAGAAAAGATTGTTGTATGTAAATGCGACTGGAAACAGTGGCACCTTACTGGAATATGCAGCAGGCTGTCAGACTGCAAAGACCAAACTGGCCCAAAAACATCATGAATGTGTGCAGACTAACATAACTATAACTGAAGAGCTAGCCAAGGTTCATCAAGAAAAGAAATCCCATTCATGTGAAAGCTAACGTCCATTAATGCCCTGTTAAAAATGAATTAGTGAATACTGCTGTTCCTAAAAGTCAAAGGAAAACCAGTCAAGAATGCATTATATCATTAAGAATATTGATTGCTAGGAATGTCATCCTAGCAGCCTGTGTGAATATCATAATTTCTCGTAACTTACAGCCCAGTTTTCAAAATCGATGACCATGTGATAGGAAGAGATATCTTGTGTTGGTGAGCAGTGGAACTAATGTGAATACACTACAGTCTGTGTTGCCTGTATGACATGATGGCTTTAAGGTTTTAAAATACAAAAGCTTCTGTTAGTCTTCTAATCAAGTGCCTTCACTCTCATTCTTTTGCCTCATTGTACTTTTCACTTTCTGATGACATGTCTTTACTTTGGATGTTTTCAGGAATCATCTGACCCAGCCTACATAATAAATCCCTGCTATCCCAAAGGTTTCAACATTACCAAAAAAGCTTCATCCATTTATGACACGGAGTGCATACCGAAACCCAAAAACTACAACTCTAGTCAAGAGTTCTACATGGTTGGAGGGGCCAACTCGGAAAAATGTGGGGAAATAGTGAAGTCCATATTTAACTTTCAAAACTGTTCCTCAAAGCAGTGCTCCTTCAATGGGGTGGAGCAGCCACCAGTGACTGGAGATTTTATGGTAACACTTGTAGATACAACCGTAGATAAAAGTACATAGTTGGTGATCCAGAATAAATGAATGTTTGCTTCTTATGGTTCTTTTAGGCATATGCTGGATTCTTCTTCATTGCTCGAGCGCTGGAGCAGAGTGGGAAATCCGACCTTGATCAGTTCAACATTGCTGTTGGGAATTTCTGCAACACTGACTGGGCAGAGGTAGGCTATCCAAACTGATGTGAAGCTACCATAGAAAGTGCAAAGAAGAACAATACAAAGGGAGACAAAGGACACAAAAAACGAAAGTAATGTGCTCATGAACGTGTGGAAAATAATAATTATTAATACACTCAAATCAATTTATCCATACAGCACTGAAAGACGATAAATATAGTTTCAAGACAACAAAATCTATTTCAATTCCTACCTTTTTATTTAGAATCAAATTTGGTTAATCGCAGAACAGCTTTGTTTAAAGAGTCTAATGTCTTCAGTATATTAAATTGTAATTGTGAATGCAATCACTAATTGCATTCACAATTAGTGATTGCAGTGGGCTCCCTTGTTGTCATCCTCTTTACCATACAGAACAGTAGAACTAAGCAAAAAAAGACAAAACATATATTCAAATTAAGGGACTAAAGTACAAAAGACAGCCTTGGTTGGTGGAGAAAGTCAGGGTTTGGGGTCCCCACTTCCTGTTCCTCTCTTGACTTCCAGTTATGAGACTTTTATTGTTTTTTAATTGTTTTCCAGATAAATTACAGATTTTTTGGGGATGTTTTTTGTGCATTTCTTGCAAGTCAGAAACTGATCTACATTTCATTTAGATTTTGATTTAGGTTAAACATTTTTTTTTCCCCCGTGGGAGACTAACAAACAAACCTTGACGTCTATTTTGGGCATTTCTTCACAAGCTTATTTAATAGTTTGTTATCTTTTTGTACTTTTCCTCCTGAAAGAACTGGCGTAGCATTTTGTAGCTATCTTGCTCACACCCATTTGCAACCCTGCCAACACATTTTATGTGAGGCTCAGACCTTTGTGAAAACTACTTCCCTTAACCTCTTTGTTGTTGATAGCTGCTCATTCAAGAGAACAATTTTTCCTCACCCTTTACCTTCCTGACTGATAGACACTGAGACATTGTATCAATATTTTCACATACCAATAGTATATAGCACTCTTTGAATGATAAAAGTTTTGCTTAGTATGTGTGCTACTGTTGCATTGCAAAACTGTCTTGTGTGGATTAAAATGCACTTAATTGTCCTCCAACCAACAGTCGGCGCTAATCTGTTGAAAAGTCCAGCTCTGCATAAACTAGCTTTTGCCTCTTTATTCTGACTTTAGGGATGCAGCTGGTTTTATTTTAGCTTGCACCCTTCCTGTTGTCAAACTACTATCTTCACTCTGATCTGTTTCTTGTCTTTTAAGCTAAAAGTACAAAAGCACCGGATCTCTGACGGATACCTCAAGACCTACTGCTTTGCCAGTCATTATGTCCTCACTCTTTTGGCAGATGGCTATAAGTTTGACAATGAGACTTGGAAAAATATTCACTTTGAACAAAAGGTAAGTAGGACAACATCCAAAACGATGTAAAAGTCTGTCTTGACTGAAAGTTTTGCTTCTATCAACTGCTTTATTGTCTGCATTTATAAAAATCAATGAACTGCTGTAAAATTAGAGCTCCGGAATGCATCCATGTTGGGACTCAAGCCATCTTTAGCTGTGTAAAACATTGCTTGGGGCCACCCACTGAGGCATATGGCAGATCACTGACACTCTAATTATTTTGTTCTGAAATAGTGGAACATATGAAGTGCATGTTTCGACTAAGACCCTTACAAAAGTGGGATTTCCCAAGTATTACACTGTGACCATCAGTCATAAGACAAAATGAAAGACAGTGGTTCTATGAAATATCTAAACTCCAGACTGACATTTGACACTTATTCAGACATTGGCCTTTAGGCACAAGGCATTTTTGTTCCTCAAATACTTGAGGCACTCCCAGATTTGAACAAAGAATTAAAGTACTGATTGGGGCTCCCTGGGGTATTATGACAGTCAGTAGGCCGTTACAGAAAGAGCCAAAAACCAGACACATGGATTTTTTACTGGGGTGTTCTTTGACTCATCTTGTGTCCTAAAGCTGTTCGTGTTGCTTCAGCACAAAAATATTTAGTATCCGAAACTTCAAATGTCATGTATGTACAGTGCGAGAGTGAGGCTCAAAGAAAATGCAACATAAGTCTAAAAGAGAAAGTAAAATTATGCAAGGGGTTTTCTAGCTTTTTTATGAAATCAAAAACAAAAATGTGCTGTGCATTTGTGTTCCTAGTCAGAACTTTATTAAGCCACCTTCTGTTGTGTATGATTCTGCCATCTTTAGAGCTCAAACTGGTGTTATAGTAAAGAAGGCATGACTAAACATGCATGTGTGTAACGTCTCTCCTTCCCTCTTCAGATAAAGGAAACAAGCATAGGCTGGAGTCTGGGCTACATGCTGAGCATGTCCAACATGATCCCGTCTGAAGTGAAAGAAATCACTCCAATGACAAACCCGGTCTTTGCTGGTCTCGTCTTTCTATTTTCAGCTCTAATCATTGTGACAGCAGTCTTAGGATTTATCATCCTCATTCGTATTTGCTTTTGATAGGTGATGAAAGGAAATTAAGGAGAGCATGGGGAATTATTTTGTTCTTTGCTGGAATGTGCTGCAGTAGCATGTGATCAGGCATGTTTATTGAACAATACTAAACCAAGTGATGTGTTTTTCAGCTCATACCTCTGAGGCAAGATTTATATTGAAAATGTCTTTGCACTTAAGTTTATAAGTTTATGGTTAAACTTTTTTTTTCTTTTTTTTTTTTCCCCAATTCAACCAGTGTTTGCAAAAGATAAATCACCCCCAATGGAAATGAGCAAGCTTGTGAATCTCGCTGGACCGGTTTTGTTTCTCTTATACGTATCAGAATGTGCTTCTTTGGTTATTTTACCTCACAGAAGCGCAGAGATTTAAAAATCCTGTCCCAGCTGTTTGTTTTTTTTGTCACAAAACAAATACAAATGAATAAGAATTAAATGAACATGTCAAAATGTCCTTTTCCATACATCCACATAGAAAAGGACATTGCAGGAGGACAACACATATTTTGCTTGCACAGGTTGATTTTTTTGTCAGCATCCACAGAAGAATTGTGTTTTCTTTTTCTTTTGTTGGAAATATCCAAAATGTTGTGCTGATGGGAACATCAAGGAAAGTGGGCAATATTTGCCACATTTCCTCATGAGGAGGTGATGCAGTTCTAGTTTGAGGTCAGAGATTCATCACACCTCTATGTAAGCAGACATAAACAGTCCATCCTTTTTTATTTGAATAAAAATGAAGAAGAAAGGGATGAAGGGGTGAGTTGCCTCTGAGCCGCACTATCAGGGAACAGCAGTGCTCCTACCTGGCTTGATAATGACACATCTTTAATGCTTATTGTAGTAAATAATAAATTATGAATGTTTTTTTGAAAACAAGAGCATTAACTCTTTAACTAGTGTTATAATTGTATTCAGAAAAACATCAAACAGTATAGGAGGCGCGTAGTGCTGAGATAAAACCTTTAAGAAATGGCTCATTTGCTCTCTTTAGGCTTTGGTCACATTTTTGTTAAAGCTGCAGTATGCAACTTTTATTTAGCGGCAATGTTTTTTGCAACTATCACTGTGTTATGACAGTTTACTACAATAACCCATGCAAACTCCCCTGCCTCCTCCCAGTGTTCCCAGTACGAACCGCATAAATCCGGCACTCGGTCAGAAACAACCAATCAGAGACAGGATGAGGGTCTTAGTGCTGTAAATCACTCTTGCGTACTAGCCGGTCACCCCATCCCTTTTTCTCTCTGCTACATAACAGAATTTTTTCAACAACAAAGAACGTCATGAATGCTCAATCTAGTTATAATGGCCACTGATGAACACTTTTCCTGTAGTGGAATTAGCACTACATGTAATTAGCACAGTTAGCAGCGAATACACAAGAATGACTGACAGCATGTAGACTTTCCTCCTGGCTCTAACTGGTTGTTTCAGATTGAGTGTTGAATTTTTTCAGATGGCAATAGTAGCACTGGAAGGAGGTGAAAGTGATCAATCTTTTCACAAGTTATCTGTGTCATAACATACTGCTACAACACTTTTAATAAATATGTATATGTTGCAGCTTTAAGCATTAAACAGGGCAGTGCCCACAAAACTCATATCTGTTTTTTCTTCATCCCTCCTTTGATCATAGAAAGATTATGGTGGTCAAGCTCTAAGAACAAAAGTTTAGACTAGCTAAACATTAGTGTTTGATTATTGTCTGTAACATCTTCACACTTTATATCATCAGACATTTGAAATATTATAATTAGATGTGGAAGATCTATTTATAGAGCAACACAAAAAAATCAACTCTCATTTTACTGAAAAACACTCAAATGTCGTCATGTCTTGTATTCCAAATTCATTCAAGTAGTGGTTACGTAATGTACCTGATTAAAAATAACTGTAGTTCTTTATGTCTGTTCTTGAGGGTGTTTCACTTTTTATTCCAGAGTTATAAATTGAACTGAACATTTAGAACTCTAAAAGCAGAAACAGGAACAATAAATTCATGTAAAATGCCCCGATTATTTATTTATTTTTTTTCTGGTTTTTTTATATACAAGAAGCAAACTGAAGGGAAACTCACCAATTATTCCAGTTTTGTACTGTTTTTCCAATGACTTTATCTCACTGTAAGGGAACATACAAAGTTTTAATTTTCAGTTATATGTGTTCAGCTGTCAATGTTTTCAGCTATATGCATATGTTTTATTAAATGAGAAATACATTTCTGAACATTCATTTGAAACAGTAAATTATGGGATTTTCTTGTGAATGCAATTGCAGTTACAGTGAACTTTGGTTGAATACTGGATAATATTTTAGGACAATTTTGACTATACTTGAAAATCTGATCCATGTTTTTCAATGCTTTGATAACTAACATAAGTGTATAATAAACATGTTCTTTTATCGCATTTTTCTAGTTATTTCATAACCTTAAAAATTATTCAGCCATATCACAAGATTATGCATAAGTTGTTGCCTTATTTCACATTACCTGCAGTCACAGATATGCACTATTTACTTTTAATCACTTCACAGAAAGTAATACTGCCAAACTATCTATGCAACCTTACAACAAACCTTTCAGTTTATTGTAAATTGTAAAAAACACATGAAAAAAGCAGAGGCAGTCCACTAAAACATGAAATATTTTCCTGTACTAATGACCAACAATTTTGAAAATACTGAAATGACCCAAAATAGGATGATTCCTATCAAAACAGAACATAATAAACAGCTGCAAGGTTTTAACTTGTGCACACAACAAATTTGTAGGAGTTAAAGGAGCACTGTGCCGACTCTATTTGGTCCTTTTCAGAATTGGCATTAGTTAGTATGTGTGCACATGCTATAAATCTGCAGCATATGCAGAAAACAATGCTGCACCCTAGTGGTAATATGCTGCACGAGCCATTAAGAAATGTGGGCACTGGCTGTTTTTATAAAAAAAAAATTTATTGAAAGTTTTGTCAAAAAAGAAAGCAAAAACAAACAAAAAACACACGTGTGAAACTACAGCAACACCCACTGGTTCTACAGACACTCAAAATCACAACTTTGAAAGACATTGGAGGCATGTGACCAAGCAAATAAAAAAATAGCATCCTCAAAGTTTTGCATCTTCTTTTACACACCTGTACAAAAACGAAACACCTCATAAATATTACCTTTGTTTCCTCGGCCTCCTCTTTTGCTTCTGATAGTTTATTTTCCATGAGAAGTTTTTATCTGCTTAGTTTTGGTAAAAAAAAAAAAAATAATAAAAAAAAATAACATCTTTTCTCCATCCATTCTGTCTTTTGACCCCCATCCATAGTGATGTCGTTCTACATGGATGTGGACTCAGAACCAGTGTGAACCACAACATGTACTCTTCTTTACCTGCTTTCTTTCCACTCATCTAATGTACTCGTACTCAGAACAAACGTTTAGTTCAGTTTTTTCTTCTTCAGTCTTCATCCTGCCTTAAAATAATCAGTTGCTGTACTTCAATGGTGCATTTTTTCCCCCCCACACACATACACAACACAGGACACCCTCTTTCCCCAATACTGAAAAGTGTTTAGCAGCTCAAATATAAGTAATTGTCAAGAGACAATAAAGAAAAAAAAAAAGAAAAAAAAAAGTTGCACAAAAAATATTGCCCTTGTAGAAGAGTGTTCATAAGCTGAAATTGTTTTGTTCTGCAGAAGTGCCCTTTTGTCTGACAGAGGTCAGTGGTGTTTACAAATTACATGTGTTTGGCAAGACAGACAAAACAGATTGTTTTACAGAACAAGTTCTCTTTGTTTAATGTGGGTTATGAATGGCACGTATGTGTAGTCAGTATCTCAACTGCAGAAGACAGCGACGAGTGTAATCTCAGTTTTGCAGACACTAGGATGAATTATGATTAAGAGATAAAGGTTATCGCTGAAATAAATGCTCTCTTTTGAGAGTTCAAGTAAATTATTTTTTGCATGTATGCAGCTATAAAAAAACTGTACTCACATGTTTTGCATCATACAACTAATCCAAGTTAATGCCCTCCTTAAAGAAGGTTTTAAAATGTATATTTTCCCATAAAATTTCATTTTATTGTAATATTCCTAAAAGTATCAGCCTTTTTTTCTTAAAAACCATACTTGTCTTGCCTGAACATGCATCACATGACTTCAGTTCCTAATGTAGATTTATATGTATATCATATTTTATCAATATATTAAGATCTGATTCCCACAACATGTATATGACTGCAACATATTCCTTTAAATAAACCTTTCAATGACCATTTGATATCAGAAACCAGACTAAAGAAAACATAGAACGTAATCAATAAAAATGTTTCAACTTTTCATTCAGTGAAATGATAAAAAAAAATGTTTTCTGTTCTCTAGAGGAAGCCGGTAGCATTGAGAGATTCAGTTTTACTTTTGGTCGCTGTCTTCTGCAGGTAAGGTGCTGGCAGCCTATAACTGCTCCACAGTGCCACATTTTAAACAAAGTTATCTGTGCAAATTAGAGTTTGCATTCCAAATTGCGTTAATGAAATCTATAGTATTTTAGCAAACAAGGATTTAATTTCAGCACCTCAGCCATCTTGTTATAAGCCACCGCTCTGCCGAGAAGGATGCTTCTCTTCAATCATCACTGAACTCAACATCACGGCAAACCAAGCTGCTCTTCTCGATGAGGCAATCGAGTTATAGACCTACTGCATATTTTATTTTAATCTCACAAGCTGCGTTGGGGACTCTCATCCACTAAAACCATGATAAGCAAGAATGTGTTTCACTTTTAAAAGGTGAAAGAGTAGAACAAACATCAAGGAAGATCTCTTCTCTACATAATTTCTTCGTCTTTGGTATAAAATGTGCCATCGGCAGCGTTTGTTCAACCGTTAAGAAAGACTCAAGAAACTGTCGACAGCTTTACTCCAACTATTGCTTATCACACATTTATAAACCCTAACTTTTTTTTTGTTCTTCAATTTGGTTGTCGATGAAGTTTTTCACTTGTTTATGTTGTGAAACAAACAAAGCACATAAACAATAACATTTGGACTGCAATGAAAAGAACAACAAAACCTGAAAATGAGACAATGTGGCAGAGAAACTGAGATTTGATCCCACCGTTACACCAAACCACATTACCCAGGAAGCCGCGGATCAACTCTTTTAACAAGCCACGCAAATTTTTTTTGTCCGTCTAATCCATCGACTTTTTTTGCACTTCACCACTTGTCATCTTCAAACTATTGTAATATCTTTTCTTTATTTTTTTTTTAAAAACCTGTACAGATAGCTTTGTAGATTTCCTCTCTGAGACTCCCACAACACACTGTCAATCGTTTTTAAAAAGAATTTAACACTATGGAGTCTTTTCTTTCCCCCAAAGTCTGAGAAAATTAAGGCAATAAGAATTTAAGAAAACATTGATTTTCTAAAAAAAAACTACTCAAATAATAAAAGAAAAAGAAAAACAGAGCTTCATATCAGAGGAAGACAGTCTGTTTTCTCCTAAACGTTGCTTCCTTTATTTTTTGATAAAAAAAAGTCAAAAATTCTACCTGGACATTCAAATGTTTTCTTTTTTTTTTTTCTTTACAGTTGGTTGAGTTTTGATTTCAGTCTTTTATATAGTTTTTTTTTTTTTTTTTTTTTTACCTCTCCAGAGGGGAAAGTCCAGACTCAAGGTGAAAAATGATCAAATCATTCTTGGACTGTGATTGATTCCATTGTCTTGTAGTTCAACAAACATTCTTTGTTATTAGTTTTTTTTTTATATAGCTGTCTTTGTCTTGGTTCAAACAGCTATAAAATATAGCATATTTTTTTCTTCATTTATTTGGTTCCTGTGCACAGTGGAAGCATTTTCCTGGCTGCCATGTCCACCTCACTGCTGTGTTTTTGTCCTCCGTCTTGCTTTGATTCTCTGTCTGTCTCCGGCTCCTTCGTGCAGTCCTTCTAAAGGCAATGCAACAATGACTCCCACCAGTTACCTGAAGGAGGCAGAGAAGTCAGAAAAAATTAAGGTGACTAGCTGCTTTTTTCAGGAAAGCAGCTAGACGGAAATAAAATCAAGTTACCGAGGCGGCGAAAACAGGATAAACACCATAAAGAGGAGTGATAGAAAGAATGACAGAGTTACGAGCAAAATAATAATAATAAAAAAAAAAAATCACCAGTTTAGTTTTGTAATTATGCTCATGAAACAATCTGTTTCCACACCGATTGTCTTTCAGTGAATGGAAGTAGTAAAACCTTTCAGTTTAGTACATTACATTTGTTGTTTTCTAAAATATTGAGTCTAAGTTTTATAGGTATCTTAAAGCATTTGCATCTAATTTGTTGTAAGCATTTTTTTTTCCAGAGTTCTCTTTCTCTCTCCTATCAATTCAGAAACTCTCAAGACAGTGAAGTGCTGACCATTTTCAAGTATACATACATACATATATGTAAACAACCTCTGCAGCAGTTTGACCAAAATATACAAATGACTTGTCCAAAAAATATTTTTTTATGCCAAAGTGAGTCCACACAAAATTAGACATTACATAGTTAATCACTATTAAAATTGCTCGCAATTAGTGAAAGTTACAGTTTACCTGATGCTCAGAAGAAAGACTCATGGAGTTATCAAGGGGCTAAAGTACACTACTACACTTTGTCCCATAAAAATGATCTGCAGAGTTGGGTTTCATTACTAAAGGAAAGAGAATTTTTAAAGCAGAAGAAGGACGGGATGGTCCAGTTGTGATTAATAGATTAACAAGCTCCTTTCCTACAAGAACCTAACTACTTTGCAACCTAAATTAGAGCATCACATGCTTAGTTTATTGATTAGCAGATAAAAAAAACCCCAATAAATTTTACCATATTTAGGCCCACATATCAAAAACATTGGACAATTATCTCTTACTACAATCAGATTCAGAGCTTATTTGTCCAAACAATATGTCACTTTTAGAACCAGACTACGTACATACTGCAATTATCCATGTCTATACTGTATTAGATGAGAAAATATTAATAAAGATTTTTTTTGCAAACTCACTTTGTCTGCTGGTAGGTGTAGGCTGTGGCATGGTCTGCTGAACTCTCCACTGATAAAGGCTGCTGCCCGCTGGCATCCTGTGAGGAGGGGGCAGTTGTCTGTGGAGATGGGTCTGTCACCACACCCTTATTGGACACAGTGTGGAAGAAAGGAGGTCAAAGTAAATTGCTGCAGTGAGAGTGATATAGGCATTCCCTCACCCCCCAATTTTTCAGTCTTGGGTAAATAAGTTAACCACATATTCAACTTATAATTTGCTTAGTTCATGAAAAGTAAAGGTTGATTCTAACTTTTAGAAGTAATTTGTGAGAAAGTGTATGTAATGTGTATTTCTGTCCCCTATTAAAATTAGCAACTCTAAATGAATTCAAAATTCCACACATCTGAAATTGTAAAAAATACTGTTTAAAATTATCATCTGTGACTTCGCAATAGTACGATCAATAATAAGACCATCTAAATCTTTCTGCACAGTAGGGTTAGCAAACGTCTTACATCCACTGTAATAGCAGAGGCAGGCACTGCAGTGTACTGGGGAATGTAGGTTCCTTGCATAGGAGCAGCCGCTGCAGCAGAGATGTACTGCAGAGACACAAGGCGGGGCACACACGGTGAAACAATACGCACAGCCTGGTGCAAACATGCTACAAAATGTCTTTGGATTTGTAGTTGGCATTTAATTGCTAGCAGCCAAATGTGAGAAATAAAAACATTCAGTTTTATTTAGCTGCAGGGTTGCAAAAGCTTCCAAAAATAAAAGAAAGGGTATCTTTTGAAAGTATGTTTGACTGTGTGACAAGACTCTAATGTAAGTCTGCCCGTTTGTTTTAGAGTTACTGTCATGTTGCAAAGTAAACTTCCACACCAGCCGACTCTGTGTTTAGCTTCATCCTCTCCCTGTCAAATCTGACCGACTTCACTGTCTCAGTGGCATGATGCTGCCTCCACCTTGGGTTAGTGTGCGGATGGTGTGTTCAGAGGCAACAGGATGTGTTGGAACAGAGACTCACGGTGCCTGTGGGGCCCAGAGAGAGGTGGTTCATCTGCTGGGTGAGAGGAGCCATGACACTAGATGGGTGAAGAGACAAGCTGGGCTCTATGGCCGTTGCTGGGGTGATCACAGCGCCCTGGTGAAGACGAACGGAGCAAGCACATTCAGGGCTTATCTCAATGTTGTGGATTTTATTTGTGAAATAATGACAAAAAAATATACACAGTAGAGTCAAATCGTACATATTGCAATTATCCATGTCTATATGCTTAATCTCACAATACAAAAACAACAAAAGGGATGAAAAGACACAGACATGACAACAGGATTGTAACCTTAAATGATTTTAAATCTCAAACTAAGACTGTAACATAAAAGTGAAATCTCTGCTTACTGTAGAGAGGACTCTAAAAACGATTGTGGCTGACATTTTATTCTTGATGATATTGGAACAGGAGAATGGTATCAGTCATATCTGTCATTTCAGAATATACATCAGTGATTTAACCCAACATCAACACTAAACATGGTCCAAGGGCTTATCCTCAACAACTTTGCTCTGACTCTTTGGATAAAACATATCTACTCATTCTATTCATTCAACAAAGTTTGCTTCTTGTCCTTCCTGACCAAAGCCCAGATTTGTGGTGTGGACAACCAATGAATGAATTTATGATTCTTTGATCAGATGAGACGTGTCCTTAAAGTTGTCGTCTTGCAGTAAGAAGGTCCTGGGTTCGAATCCCGGCCTGAATGGATTGTGCATGTTGTTTCTGCGTACTCTGGCTTCCCCTCACAGTACAAAATCAAGAAATAGTTAAATAGTTATTCTACATTGTCCTTAGGTTTTCAGTGTGTGTGAATAGTTGTTTGTCCTGTGTGTCTCTGTGGTGTCCTGTTATGGACTGGTGAACTGTCCTGGGTGTACCCCCGTTATACCCGTTGACCTTTGAGTCAGCAGGCCCTCCTTGCAACTCTACAAGGACAAGCATGTATAGAAAATGGGTGGATGACTTGAAGCTAATTCTAAGTATTTTACTCATATTTCCAACACAGGAAAACAAAAGCAATGACTGTCTAAACACCTAAAAAACATAAATTAGGGTCCTAGAACTGATAAGGTTGGAGCAAATTAACTATGCTAGACAGAGTGGCAACTTCAGCTTCTCTCTTGTGTCCGCCCTTCATTACAGTTTCTCTTTTGCTTCACAATTCATTGTTTTGCAGTCAATAGCACCATCTGTTTTGCTCCAGGGTTACTACTCAGTCACGCCAGAGTCTGCACTTTATAAATGAGTCAGATCAGATTCCCAAAAAGAAACAAATATGAATTATTCTGTAAAATAGAAACAGACACTCTCGAACAAAAAGATAATGCTTAGCATGCACCTAAACTGCCTGGAGTCGCTTCAAGAAAACTTCCTCCCTGTTCATGAGAGGCCCAGCAAAGGCCACAGATTTTGTCCTGTGTTACTATTATCTGTATCAATAGCCTTTGAAATGTTCTTATTTAAAACTTATGTGCCTTACTTCAGTGTTCTTCATTCAGATAGAGCAATTCAGACCAATAAACAGGAGTGCAAAGTAGTGAAGTGGAAGGATAAAGATGCGGGATGTAGTAACATGGGGATAAAAAAGAACAAAATATGTTCTGCAAAGTCTGTAAATTAAAATAGCAAATACAAGTTGGGTAAAGGGCTACATGCTGGAATGGTGGGTAACAGCATGAAGTATAATGAAGTCTGAAAATCAATTCAAGTTATTCTGTGTGGAATACATTACAAGTTCTCTTTTATATATATATGTGTATAT
>CAEGAE010004752.1:0-47316 GCA_903067095.1 Girardinus metallicus | reverse complement strand
TCTGGATCAGCTGCAGCTGTTTGATTGATTTGTTGGACAGACCTGTGAAGACGCTGTTGCAGTAATCAATGCGACTAAAGATAAACGTCTAGATGAGTTTCTCTAGATCTCACTGAGACATAAGTCCTCTAATCCTGGAGATGTTCTTCAGGTGATAGAAGGCCGACTTTGTAACTGTCTTTATGTGGCTCTGAAGGTTCAGGTCAGAGTCCATTACTACTCCCAGGTTTCAGACCTGATTGCTATGTTTTAGTTGTATTAACTGAAGCTGTGCATTGACTCTAGATCTATAACTCTAGATCTATAACTCTAGATCTATAACTCTAGATTGTTCCTCTTTAGGTCCAAAGATAATAACTTCGGTTTTGTTTCTGTTCAGCTGGAGAAACTTTTTGGCTCATCCACACATTAATCTGTTCTAAGCATTTTTTCAGTGACTGGATGGGGTCAAAGGTCACCTGGTGATATTGTGATGTAGAGCTGTGTATCATCCGCATAGTTATGGTAGCTAATATTATTTCCTGTTATAACCTGAGCTAGTAGGAGCATATAAATATTGAATAAGAGGGGTTCTAGGATTGAACCTTGGGGAACCCCACATGTGATCTTTGACCTCTTTGATGAGAAGTTTCCAGTTGAACAAAGAAATCCCTGTTCTTTGTGTAAGATTCAAACCAGTTGAGCACTGGACCGGAGAGTCCGACCCAACTCTCGAGTCAACTCAGTAAGATGTCATGATCAATAGTGTCAAAAGCTGCACTGAGGTCCAACAGAACCAGCACTGTGGTTCTCCCACAGTCCCTATTTATTTGGATATTATTAAACACTTTGACTAGGCCAGTCTCCGTGCTGTGGTGAGCACGAAAGCCAGACTGGAAGGAGTCAAAGAGGTTGGTTATGATTAGAAAGTTATTTAATTGTTTACATAAATCAATGTCATTGTTCACAACTTTTTCTGTTCGCTGATTGGCCTGGTAGAAAAATCTACCGGAGAAATCCAAGTCAATGGCAGACATCCCCGGACGTCTGTGAAAGGGAGTTGAGAATTGAGCAGATTAACATAGGAAGGCCAGGCTACAGCCGAGTGAAAAAGAGAGTATCAAATAAATATAAAAATCTTAGCACAAGAAGAGGTGGAGAAAGCCCGTCATCACACACTGACCCGCTGGCTCTCTGTGTTTTACAGTCCAGAAGGTAAACTACAGATGTTCTGGATCACTCAGCCCACAGAAGGAGGATGCCATTTTTTGAGCCGCCATAAACATTGAACCAAAGAAAGAGAAGAGGAAGCACCTGGCTTTTTAAACACACACTCAGAAAACACACACTCACACACACAGACAATATTTCGGTTCCCTTATTGAGTCTGCTGGCCGTCTCCACTGCCGTATCGTTGATTAAGACACATTCTCTGGGGTTATTTATCCAATCAGAGCACGGCAACTCTGACCCACTCACCTGCTACGTGACATCATGACATGTTCTGCTTCATGCACTTGCGTGTGTGTGTGTGTGTGTGTGTTTATGTTTGTGCATGCACTGCAGTAATGAGATCTCCAGGTGTTGGGCTGATTGTGTTTTTCTGAAGGAATGTTTCCTTTGTCATCATACAGGCGTCCAGTTTAGACTGAATGACAGTTTGGCTTTACATTTTTAGCTGGCAGGTCATTTCCTGCACATGTTTGTACCTACAGCTGGGCTCATAAGTTTACATACCCTGGCAACACTGCAAAAACACAAAATCTTACCAAGAATTTTTTTGATCTAGTTTCTAGTGCAAATATATACACTTGAAACACGCTAAATTAACTTACAAGTAACTTTTAAGCAAGATATATGAGCTTATTTAAGTCAATAATTCCTTGATATTGATTTTTTTCTAAAAAGTACTGGTTTCACTGGCAGATTTTTTTCATCTATAATGTGGGAAAAATGTCTTATAACAAGTGAAATCATCTGCCAGTGGAACTAGTACTTTTTTATAATGAGCTCAGTAGATGTGTAGTTCCACCAGGTGTTTGCTAATTGCTGCTGGCTAGTCTGAAGGAGCTGAGTGACAGAGTTGCAGAAGAGGGCTGCTCTGTGAGCTCCAAGGAGGAGCTTCATCTCGAAGGTGGGGCTGCGTCCACCCAGGCGTTTTGCACAGCTCAATGGTTGCCATGGAGATTCATGGATTTCTCGAACATGCATGGAAGAATCAAGGCAAGACTCAAGGTATGTTTTTGATGAGGGAATGACATTATGACTTATGTACAGCTCAAAAAAGTCCATTTTACATGATACTGCCCCTTTAAGGTGCAAAATGAAAGTAAGAGAGGGCGATATTGGTCATGAGGGGGAAACTGTCCAGTAGTCACGAGGTTTACCATTCATGTTGGTTGGCTTACTTAACGTTTTGGCCTTTTATTGTTTCCCACATCTTCTCTTTCAATTCACAACTTCCTTGTGAAAAACGTCACCCAGAGCACGGTCACCAGAGACATCAACACAAACTTAGACCTTTGACTGTAAAATAAAGTTAAAGATCATTTATTTTAAAGCTGTGTTTTTCATGTGTGGCAATCATTTATATAAATCTCTGTGCAATGTGTCATCAACTGGCTCTGATCTGTGATCAGCCCTGCTGCTTTTCTGACCCACTTGTTAGAATATGGTCGCTTCTGTTGATGGGCATCACTTCCTCCTCCAGGTCCAAGTTTTGGGCCAAGTGTTCATTAGAGAACAGAGATGTTATCGCTGAACCACACCTCTTCCTCCTTCCATTTTGTGTTATCTGCCTCAGAGATCCCAGTGGGTGAATCAACGGAAAGCCCAGCACACTGACCCTAACCCCACTAAGTGCGCTGTTATGATGCAGACATGTTTGTCTGAATTAGACTGAGATTGTGTCCAGTAACGACAGCGGGTGTGATTAGAGCGGGTGTGGCGCAGCTTCAATCCACGAGCTTCGTTCTATATGCAGTAAACATCAGACATGGCGTCACAGAAACTCTCAATCGTTGCTCATTTCCACCCTCGCATGCCATTTTTAGACTGACCCCCCACCCCCACCCCTTTTTTTTTTTTTTTTTGAAACTTTTATAAGTGAAATGTGTGATCACATTCTCAAAAAAAATAAACCTGCTCTGTGTTGCTGCTTGGTCTGCTCTTTATGTAGGTCAGAAAAGCAGACAGCGGTCAGGAAAAACACTTCAACATCCAGCAGTTCTTTATAAAGACTCTTAATAGCAAAATGCCTAATAATAATAATAATAATAATAATCCATTTAATTTCTAAAGCCCTTTATGTCTCCAATTGAAATCACAAGGGACTCATTCACACACTGATGATGACAAGCTGCCCAGGGCAGGGCAGGCTGACCAACACCAGCAGGCGGGCTGGGTCAAGTGTTTCTCCCATGGACGGAATTCCAGGGGAAAACATGAGAGTTCCAGGTAGAAAGTCCGAATTTCAGAAAGAAGACGTCCGAATTCTGAGAATAAAGTCAAAATCCTGTTTTTTAGTGGCCCTGATCTCTATAGAAATCTAAAGCCACATTTCGTCCCTCTTGCTCCGGGAAGCTGTCCGGTCTCATGGGGGGTTTGGGTGGGGGGTTCAGGGGGCACCACCTCTGAACTGTAAACACTCTCCCACGTCAACATGGGCACGTGCTTCTGTGCGCGACAGACGCTGCCCTCCTCATCCTCCTCATTAGCTGACGCAAAGATGCCTCCGCTGCTGATTGGCCCAAAGTTTTACTGTTTTGCCGCTGTGTATTCGTGTGTGTGTGTGTGCGTGTGTGTGTGTGTGTGTGTTTCTGATCCATTGCTGAATAAAAGGCCTGAGCAGAACTTCTCCGACCAGCTGTGACCAGAAAGGAGCGCAGCACGCGTCACGTCTCAGCGACCCAGCAGAACCGACAGAACCAGAACCAGAACCATGTTCGCCGCCTGCCTGGAGGTCCTGGGGATGATCCTGTGCGTCTCCGGCTGGCTGCTGGTGATGATCGCCTGCGGGCTGCCCACCTGGAAGGTGAACGCCTTCATCGAGGGCAACATCGTGGTGGCGCAGACCATCTGGGAGGGGCTGTGGATGTCCTGCGTGGTGCAGAGCACCGGACACATGCAGTGCAAGATCCACGACTCGGTGCTGGCGCTGGCGCAGGACCTGCAGACGGCCCGCGCCCTCACGGTCATCTCGGCCGTGCTGGGGGTCGTGGGGCTGACGGTGACGGTGGCCGGGGCGCAGTGCACCAACTGCCTGAAGGGCGAGACGGTGAAGAGGAGGGTGGTGTACGCCGGAGGGGTCATCTACATCCTCTGCGGGCTCTTCGTGCTGGTGCCGCTCTGCTGGATGGCCAACAACATCATCATGGACTTCCACAACCCGAAGGTCCCCCCCGCTCAGAAGAGGGAGATCGGGGCGTCCATCTACATCGGCTGGGCCGCCGCCGCGCTGCTGCTGTCCGGCGGCACGCTGCTCTGCTGCTCCTTCTCTCAGGGGGCCACGAGCCCCTTCCCCATCAAACTGGCCCCCACCAAAACCATCCCGGTCAGCGGCGAGTTTGACAAGAAGCACTACGTGTAGACCCACTGGAGGACAGTTTGGTTTAGGGGACTTTTAGTTGGGCAGGAGCCCGTCCCAGTTTCGGACGGTTCGCTGACCCGGAGCTCAGAAGTTCGCAGGACAAAAGCCTGTAAAAATATGAGTATTATTGAAATGAAGGTAAATTACCGAGGCGGTTCGCAGCGTGTCCGCACCGCGAGGAGCCTGAAGTCTGAGGACAATCAGAACCAGATCATTAGAACTGGGCTGGGATGTGGTGCGGTTCCGATCCAGTCACTGGCTGGAAAACTCAGCAGGCCATGGGGTTGAGTTTTCTACTGTTTTTGTCATTTTTGTACAGATTTATTTTTCTCATAAACAATAAAGCAAAATGTACTGTATTTGGTTTTTTTTTGTTTTGTTTTTTTTTTAAATAAAAATAAGTCTCATGTGATATTTGAAGTATTTTTGATTTTTCTTTAGAAAAATAAATTTAGTAAGAAATATGAATTATACCAATACTCATGGCAGGCCAGTGGGACAGATGAGACTTCAGTTCATCTTTAAATGTACTTAGTGGAGAGTTAAATTCACCAGGGATTATCTTAAGCATAGAAATGCAAGTGAAGCCTTTTGTGAAAAAAATACTTTTTAAGATAATCAGAGTGTCTGTGCACTTTGAATTAGTTGCATTAATATATAATTATAATTTGGGATGGGCACATTTCTGTTAGAACCTCTTGAGGATGGAAAGGAAACATGGCAGTAAGGCAGATGGGAGCTGATTTAAAGTCAATGGCTTCAACAGGAAAAGGAAGTAAATACTGAGAGCCACCTCTAACGCCAAAGTCTTTATTAAAACGTTAAATGTAGAAATAGAAAAATGGGGGAAAAAAATATAAATAAATAAATAAGAAGATGGACTAAAGATTATCTGGTCACCACACCCAGAATGTTAACTTAATGGAGGGGAAAGTAAGACCAGAGCTGCTACAGCTGCAGAGCAGCGCCCTCCTCCATGGCAACCAGAAATTTAAAGCCTTTTGGACTTTACTTATGTAAAGCAATTATGACTATATTCATTTTAATCAGATCATTTTCGTGTATAGTTTCTTTTCCTGTTCAATACTGATAAAATTTTAACAAATTTAAAAGTGTAATGTTTTTTTCCAGGCACAAAGAGCCATTTTATAGCACAACTCTGTTACCTTCAGTTGTTACGAAAATGCTATATTTTTAACATGACTTAAAAGTTTGTTTGATTTTGTAATTTATTGCCTTAAAATTGGGCATTTGTCTCTTTAAGAAGCTCCAGCTCCTTACAACACTCTGCCTTCAGCAAGTCATCACAACATGGCTCCTCCATCATGCCGTTTACAACCATCCTGTAGAGCACTGGGCTGAGTGGAAGTTTGTTTGACAAACTCAGTGTTCCACCACTTCCACCAGGTGTTTGCTAATTGCTGCTGGCTAGTCTAAAGGAGCCGAGTGGTGCGACTCCGCTGGAGACTGCAGCTCCAAGGAGGAGCTTTGTGCAAATATGCAGCTATTTGAATGAGTAGGTGTTTACGCACTGAATGGTTGCCATGGGAGATTCAAGAATTTTTTCAGACATGCATGACAAAAAAAAAAAAAAAAAAAAGCTACTTCAACACTAAGCAATTAAAATTTTTATTTAGAAGGGGTTCTAGAGCCTAACACGTTCTCCAACTAACTGCTCCAAACTGAGTTTAAGCTCAAATCAACATCCAAGTGCAATGAGAATAACATTTTTATATCTTCATTTTTTTCTGTCCTCTTCATATTTCATTGTGTTGTGCATGTCCTGGGAACGGCACACACAGTCTGTCCAACTGTAAATCTAAGAGTCTTTCATACATCTACATGTCATAAACAGGTTTTCAGCAGCCTGTTAAACTGACTGACCCAATAACAGATCAAAAGTTGCTTCTGCAAAGTGTCTCTTTAACAGTGTGCACACGTATTTACTAAAGTTTCAACTTCAAAGATGATGTTCTTGGGATAGCATGTGTGTGAAGACCTAAAAAAAAAAAAAAATCCCCTACCACACCCTGTTAGCCAGAGGAAACCTTCAGCAACTTGGCCCCCCATAATGCTTGTGTAAAAGCCCCTGTTTGTATGTGAAATAAGGGAAATGAATAGGACTATTAAACTGCAGTCCAGGTAATCAGGTCGGCGTTTCACACGCGGCGCGGCTGCAGCAAACAATGCTCCCTATCGTCAGCATAATCAGAAGGGAGCCATACCAGCATCCGGAATCGTGGCCTAGATCAGCAGTCAGAGCCTTCACATGGAGTAACAGGGAGGAAAGGAGTAAACACACACACACACACACCCACCTACACACACAGGGGACAACAAAGTAGGCGGCAGATAGCGCCCACACACACACCACAAACAGACTGGAGCTGCTTCTTCCCACAATCATTTCAAGCTCAAACCGCTGCGTTTTTATTAACACCTGCACATAATAAATTACAATCAAATATGTACATGCTGAGCACTGAAAGGCATGTGAAGGCAAACACACGGTGTGTCATCACACACACCTTCAGATAATGAATCAAAACTGTTTCAATTAGAGCGTCTTTAACGCAGCGGAGAACTAAACATTCTGATGATCTGCAAGTGTGATCACAGTGTTCCTATTACACAATCGCTCCTGGTGTTGGGATAAAGAAATGGGTCAAGAGGCACGAAGGCTCTCTGTCGCCCCCTGGTGGTCGGTCCTCTAAATGGCACATGATGAAAAAAAAAAAAGATTCTGGGAATGGTTTGGAACAGAACGTCAACATAAACCCAAAAACCTCTGCACTTAAAATATGAGATTTGGAGAAAAGATGCCCTGATTTTAAATATTTTATGAACTGGCCAGCTAAGCTCTTATTTCATTTCCAGTGTGTTTTAATCAATGCCAGAATATCTTGCTGGTTCAAAACCACCTGAATCTTCTCTTCAAGTCTCAGCTAACTCAACAAAAAGGCCTTTACCATTGCAAAAACAAAACAACAACCTAGAAAACTGAATTTCATCCAGATTAAAGTGTCCATTTAGTGCAGAAGAGCTCCTATGACTGGTATTCCTTCAGGGTCTGACCGGCGATGACCAGCCTCTGGATCTCGCTGGTGCCCTCGTAGATCTCTGTGATGCGGGCGTCGCGGTAGTGTCTCTCGGCGGGCATGTCCGTCACGTAGCCCATCCCGCCCAGGATCTGGATGGCCTGAGTCAGAACGCAGAAACAGAACAAGGTTTTACACAGACCACCGCTTCGGTGCTGCTCCAGTCCTGTTTGCCATTTCCTCACCTGATGGGAGCAGAAAGTGGCGGCCTCAGACGCCGCCAGTTTGGCCATGGCTGCTTCCTGCGGGAAAACACCGTCAGAGAAAAGTCCGTCACTCAGAGATGCAACAATGATCAACTTTTTATTTGGTTCCTGTGACCTGAACTGGTTTGATCACTCAATGTGTGTTTTTTTATTTTTGGTTTGTTTTTTGTGCCATTATGTTTATTGATTTTTTTAATACTTCAAAACAAGACACAAGAACTATATTTAATAAACTAATCCCAAAAGTAAATAAATGTAAATTTGATCCCATATGTTTGTGGATTTCCTTCATAAAGTTTTTTTTTAATCAGGACTTTAAAAGAATTTACATCTTAATTAATTACATAAATTTTAAACTCATTAAAAATTATTTATTTATTATTTTAAAAACATAGAAAGGTTCTGGCCGGAACATTTGTCTTTGTGCGTTTCTGGCACGATCCTTAAATTTAACATAAATGTGACATCGTCAGTTGAAATAGCAAAGTAACGGACGACAAAGCTGCTTCTCTTGGCCCACAGTGAGTCAACTTTTGCTTTGAAAATGATTTGCTTGGAAGCTGGTAAACACAAGTTGTGCAAAAAAGAGTTAGCATATTAGCAAAGCTATTCAGGTCTAAAATAGCATCTGAATGCTAAACATGTTGCAGCAGCAGAGACGTCCAACACACAATCGCATTTTGCACCAATCTGATGGTTGAATGACAAAATAAAAACACTACATATCTTTGTCATTGAGCTTATATGTGTATTTATTCAATACTTCAACAGCAAAAAGGGCTTTTGAATAGAAAATGTAGCTTATTTTATCGGTAGGCTATACAGTTTTCAATTAAATGAGTCATTTCTTTCCACTGTCGCCACATGCATGCTTAGTATAAGTGAATGTTGCAAATGTTTCGTCAGATAGAAACTTTTTACCAGTTGGTGTAATAAAGTGAATATTACCGCAGGATCAAATTATTACATATGAAACAGTTTTAGCCTGTTTTTATGATCAGAACTGAACTGATTCTGTAGATTAATGGAATCCATTTGTCCTGTAAAGTCCTTGAGATCTTTGTAACGTAGTAAACTGACTTAAAGTGAAGAAACCTACAACATGATTCACCTGTGTCCCGCTTTGGTTGAGTTATTACTCCATCTAAACTCTTTAGGAGTTAAACTTTATGACATGAGAGCAAAGGAGGAAATGTCTGAATGAGGTCAGTATGAGAGGTTGAGTGGGTTCCGTTCGTTGTGCAGAGGGACACAGTTTACCTTGGTGAAGGCTTTCTTTGCGTCTCGGAGGAGTGAAGCTTTCCAGGTGAGCAGGCGGGCGCTCTCTAATGCCACGGCCATGTCAGCCAGTTTAAACTGGATCAGGTCAACACAGAGAAAACACAAGAGTTCAGTGTGAGGGACTGGCATCCTGGAATTAAGAAACTGTGTTTATAAACTCCTAAACTGAACTTCTGTTTTCTCTGACGCCCGTTTTTACCCGGTGACACACTAAACTGACATGAACCAGACTAAAACTGGCTCTAGCCTGTCTTTAACAGGAAGTCCAGCATGTGGTTCTGTTTGAGAGCGGCTGGTCTTGCCTGGATGGCCTGCAGCTTGCCAATGGGCGCTCCGAAGGCGGTCCTCTTGTGTGCGTAGTCGGCGGCGCAGTCCAGAGACGCCTGAGCGATGCCGAGAGCCTGGGCCGCGATGCCGATCCGCCCGCTGTCCAGGGTTTGCTGAGGGACGCGCAACCATCATGCAACTTAGTCAGACGTAAACACCACCAGAGGACATAAACGCATCGTTATGTGCACCTAAATGTGCAAAGCTCTTGAAAATTAGAGAGCTCTATAATCTTCAAAACCAAACTCAGTAGCATGTTAAAAAAAAACCAACATGCTATTTTTGAAGTTTTTCTCATCTTGACAGAAAAAGTGAGACTTTTAGCTGCTTCCATTCACCACCTCCACCACATTTCATACAACCCCTACATAATCAGTTGTAGTTTTAACAGAGTCCTTGAATGCAGCGTCAGAGAGAGAAACGCTCATCAAAAACGTCAGTTTGTTTAAATGTGAGCAGAATTTCATGTTTCTGTGTATTAAGAAACAAAAAAGGGCTCACAATGGATGATGTGTTAGTATTATGTGACAAATGACCTAAAGAGATCTTTGCTGAAATATTTCATAGTATCATTTATTATGAACGATTTTGTTTTATTTTACACATGTATAAAACTGTGACAGAATTGTCAACTCAATTTTGTTTTCCCCTGAAACAAGACCTGACCAAACTATAGCTCAGATCAAGAGCTTTTTTGTAGTTGTTATTTTCACAAAGTAAAACAATCCACCAACACAATTTATTATTAATTTGTGCATTTTCATGTTGAAATAAAAAGGAAACACATGAAGTGGACTGCTGCTGTGAATTTTATTAATCATGTAAAAAAACAAATTAAATAAAACAGAATGGTAAAAAAGTCACCATCACAACTACAGCTATGGGACTTAAGCATTTATTATTACAATTATTAGGGCTGCAAAAAACTATTATTTTAGTCATCAATTAATCTAACCATTATTCTGACAATGAATAGAGTTCTGGGTAGAACAAATTTACAGATTTTTCTTTTCTTATTTTGCAAAATGTTTCATTTTTGTACAGTTTTGACTGCTCTGAATATGTTGTTCTTTCTGCAAATTGCCTTTTTTTTTTAATCTGTACAGTCTAGTTGACAATTCATCGCTGACTAAATTTGTTAAAGATTATTTCAATAATCAATAGATCATTTCATTCCTGTTAGTGTCACCTGCTTCTCTCAGTCAGTAACAGAGGATGTTCAGCAGCCATCCAGCTGTTTGTGAGCAGCAGGAGGGACTGAATGTATAGATATAGAATGTATGGAGTGGTGATGAAGTGTTAGAATACCATAGCGATTTTGAATCCGGCGCCGCGGGGCCCCAGCATGTTGTTCAGTGGGATCCTGCAGTCCTCCAGGATGATGTTTGCGGTGGACGAGGCCCTGATGCCCAGCTTGTCCTCCTTTTTTCCCAGAGAGAGTCCGGGATGCGGCATGGGGATCAGGAAGGCACTGATTCCCTGCAGACACAGATGGAAGGGGAAGAAGGGCGAGTTAGAGGGCGCTGCTTTCTCTCTGCAGACAGAAACGCCGTGTCTCACTGCCATGCCTTGTGTTTGAGCTTCTTGTCCGTGGTGGCGAACACGACCGTAGCCGAGGCGTCCCAGCTGTTGGTGATCCAGGCTTTGGTTCCGTTCAGCACCCACTCCTCTCCATCCTGATGGGCCGTGGTGGAGGCAGCGCCCGCATCGCTCCCGTTTCCTGAAGTTTAGATAACTGCATTACTATTGAATGACTGCCGGAACAAAGACAAAATCGCGGAAAACAGAACGTACACTGTGGTTTTAAGCTTCAGGACAAGCTAGTAATAATCAGGTCAAAAAAAGAAATTCTCAAGTTATTTCAGTCTAATCCCAACAGATTCTAAGGCCTGTTCTTATTAAACAAACAAACAACCATGACCTGGGTGTGAAAGACTAAGTACACCAATGATATCAATTCAATAAAAAGCAACATTATTTATCTCCAAGGGAAATTAAATCTTATCGTAACTCATAATTCAAGAGTCTACAAAGAGTTGCTGTGGACAGGAAGAATTTCCAGTAGCAGACGGTCTTACAACAAATCTGGAAAAGCCTCTGACTGAAGACTTTTGCTCAAGCAGTAAGCCGCAGTCTGTCCCAGACATCAATTAATCGCATAATAATTGTGCGGGCTAGCTTACAGTAAAACATGCGTCTGTGTATTCTGCTCATTTTAATGGATGTCCTGTTGCTAAAACAGTGTGATGCTACAAACGGTAGCGATGGTTACCTGGCTCACTGAGGGCGAAGCAGCCCACCTTGTCTCCAGCAGTGAATGGGCTGATCCACTGCTTCTTCTGCTCCTCTGTGCCAAACTTCAGGATGGGCCCGATGTACAGAGACTGAGAATCACAGAACAGTCCCAGCATTAGACCAGCGCCATCTGCCTCGCTCCTCCATGCTGATTGGTTGCTCCTACGTTGTTCACGGAGACCACCACGCCCGTGCTGGCGCAGCCTCGGCTGATTTCCTCCACGGCCAGGCTGTAAGCCAGGTAGTCCATCCCCGCTCCACCCAGCTCTTCCGGCACCTCCATGGCCATCACACCCATCGCCCCCAGCTCTTTTATCTGAAAAAGCAGAACAATGGCTGCCCTCATCTTTCTTTCTATAAAAGTCATAATACTTTCTATGCAAAATAAAAGATCAGTTTGGACACATATTCCTAGAGCATGATGAAAATCCATTTGACCCCCAACAATTTCCTTTGGTTTTGTCGCAGTTCGAATTCATTTTAATGTCAGACATTATTCACCTGTTGAATTTCAATAAGGTTTACATAAAATCATGGCAAAAAACACAAAATCTTACCAAGTATTTCTGTTGTTTCCATTGTCTTGATAAAAACATACCAAATAACATAATTATGAACTATTAACATAATTATTCCTCTTCTGCAATATCTTATTTCACACTTGAAATAAGACAAAACTAAGTAGGTTTTTAGAAAGATATGAGCTTGTTTAAAGTTAATAATTCTATTAATACAGTTCCACTGGCAGGTTATTTCACTTATTACATGGGCAAAGTGTTTTGTCAAAAATAAAGTCATCTGCCAGTGGAACTAGTACTTTAAATCAAGCCTTTTCTAACATTGCCTTAGTACAAAATAAGTAAAAATATGGATGATTCGTCCTGATATCGGCCAGTACTCAAAGGTGCAAAATCTGTATCGTATTGGAAGTGAAAACATTTTATCAGCACACCTCTAAAAACAAGGCAGGAACAGAGACTGAGCTGTCAGTCATACTTTCTTTAATGTGCAAGACTCATGTTAAAACAGTAAAATAACATTGAGTTGAATCAAATCTTAATTTTTTACTTAAACTAAAATTTACATATAATCAATCATTTACAAATCCTCTTGTTGTGCAACTGTGTGTATGTGTGTGTGATAGTACCTGCTTAGCAGGGTAAAGATGCTCCTTATCAAGCTTGGCAGCGATGGGGGCCAGTTCTCTGTCTGCAAAGTCTCTGCAGGTCTGCCTCAGTAACTGATGCATCTCCGGCAGCTCGGCCAGCTGGGACAGACTGCGGCTGCCATGGAGACAGAGATCTAAAACTGAAGGACAGAGGAACACGGACAGGGATCGACACAGAGGGCTGATGCTTTTGCTTAAAGTTAATAACTAAATAAATTAAATAGAGAGATGTTAGAAAACCAGAGGAAATGCGGCAAAGTACTAATAATATTTCTTTACACAAAGCAATTGAAAAATATGCACTATTAATTCCAATTATTGGTCTGCTTTATAAAACAACATACTTCATAAAACCAGGATGTTAAATTAATTTGACTGCTTATACCAGAATGGTAAGCATGGTTCCAGCATGTGGAAGCCCAGTTCCATCTCCATGGGATAACCACAAATGAGACCAAGTATTTCCAGGTAGTTGCTACTATGGACTCCGTTTCCACCCGCTGTCTGATGGGTTTGCTGAGGAACCCACCAACCGCTAACAAATACAGACTGCTTCGGCTCTACCAATTGTCAGATGTGGAGTGGGCCGATCGCTTGCTCTCTCTGAATGGCTTGGGGGATCGCAAGCCCCCCGAACTGATGGAGAACATGCTGGCATTACTTGGCTCGGGAGATGTTCCTTCCTTTTTACACATCTGTTTCTGTGCCAGCTTCCTCCACCTGTTTGCACCGCGCTGGCCAGCTCCCCACTGATCCGGACAAAGGATTATCGCTTTTTATGTTCAGGTGGAACATTGTATACCTACGGTCGGTCCACCGGTTTTTGCACTAGCGCGCCGCCTAAACACCGCTAAGTTAGCAATAGCGAAAGAGGAGTTTGCAAACATTGAGCATCTCCGTTGCACATGGTTCCCAAAGCAGATGTGGGTTGGCAACCCTGTGGGGATTTTCGGAGCCTTAACAACGCAACCAGTAATGACAGGTACCCAATTCCTCACATTCAAGATTTTTCTGCCCGCCTGGCTGGAGCAACCGTTTTCTCTAAGGTGGACTTGATGTGAGGCTACCATCAGGTTCCAATGCATCCCTTAGATGTACCAAAAACCGCAATTATCACGCCTTTTGGTCTTTATGAGTTTTTACGGATGCCCTTCTGTCTTAAAGGTGAAGCGCAGACTTTCCAGCTTATGGATTCGGTCCTGAAGGGTATGTCTTTTTTGTTCGTCTATTTGGACAACTTATTGGTGGTTAGTCCCTCTGCGGAAGAATACATGGTGCACCTTCGCCAGCTGTTTGTTAGGCTCAGTGAACATGACCTGATCATGAACCCAGCTAAATGCCGGTTTGGACTGCCTGCTGTCGAAATCCTGGGATGGAAAGTGTCTTGTCAACGGGCGGTTCCCCTACCTGCAAAGGTTGAAGCAGTTTCAGCTTTTCCCCGCCCTCCCAGTGAAGCCCTGCAGGAGTTTTTGGGGATGGTAAACTTTTATAATCGTTTCATCCCACGAGCAGCTCACCTCATGCACCCTTTGTATGAAGCACTTGGAGGCAAAAAAGGGAACCAGCAGATAGAGTGGACGCCTGAGAGGGTGCAGGCATTCGATGATGCCAAAAAGGCCTTGGCTAGTGATGCGCTTTTGGCCCATCCAGTGGCGCCTGTCATTCTAACAACTAATGCCTCTGATTATGCAGTTGGGGCAGTTTGTGAGCAATGGGCAGATGGTGCCTGGCAACCCCTCGCCTTTTTCAGTAGGAAACCCCGGAATGCAGAAAAAAAAAAAAAATATAGCACCTTTGATAGGGAACTGCTTGCCCTTTTTCTGGCAGCATGTCATTTCCTCTTCATGTTGGAGGGCAGGGACTTTACTGCTTTTGTTGACCACAAGCCTCTGACTTTTGCTGTGGCAAAAGTATCTGAACCGTGGTTGGCTCGGCAACAACGGCATTTGT
Source organism: Girardinus metallicus (assembly GCA_903067095.1). Lineage (NCBI taxonomy): Eukaryota > Metazoa > Chordata > Actinopteri > Cyprinodontiformes > Poeciliidae > Girardinus > Girardinus metallicus. The sequence goes on along the minus strand of CAEGAE010004752.1, from coordinate 32,424 downwards.
CTGTCATTTCAGAGTTCACTACTGACATTCAGCATGTAGCTGCCAAGAATAATCTGGTGGCTGACTGTCTGTCCAGAGCAAAGGTTGCTTCTGTGCATTTAGGTATGGACTGCCTCACCATGGCTACAGACCAACTGACCGACCAGGATATTCTGGCCTTTAAAGAGGCTGAATCCAGTTTGCATTAAGAGAAGGTTTTCTTTCATGAGTGTGGCGCAACCCTTCTTTGCGATGTCTTGACTGGCAAACCTCGGCCTTTGGTCCCTACTAGTTGGCGTCGGCGGGTTTTTGATGCAGTTCATTCCCTTTCACACCGGGGCTTCAAAGCTTCTGTTAATCTGGTAGAGGCAAAATTTGTGTGGCCAGGACTCTGTAAAGATGTATGAACATGGGCAGCTTCCCGTTTTGCTTGCCAGCGTGCCATGGTGCAACGGCACACTAATTGGAGCACTTTCCTGTTCCGCAAAGGAAGTTTGAACATGTGCATGTGGACTTAATGGGGCCCGCTTCCACCTTCCAGAGGTTTTACCTATCTCCTGACGATGGTGGATAGAACTACTCGGTGGCCGGAGTAGTTCTGTAGTTCGGAGTAGTTCTGTAGTTCGGTTGGTGTCATCGGTTGATGACACCAACCGAAGTGGTGTCATCAATCACTTCGGTTGATGTGGCTTGGGCATTTATCTCCTCCTAGGTGTCCCAGTTTGGTGTGCCATTGTACTTGACCTCTGACGGAGGTCCCCAGATCACTTCAGACTTGAGGATGCAGTGGCAGAGAACCTTGGGGTTAAACTCCACCCCATACTGCTGCCTACCATCCGCAGGCCAATGGTCTTTGTTGAGAGGTTCCACCGCACATGAAGGCTGCATTGCGGGCCTCGTTAGTGAATAATAGCTGGATAGATCACCTGCCTTGGGTTTTGTTGGACCGGCCCTTGAGAGTAGCAGGGGAATTTTTTCCGGGTCCAGTGGGTTCGGTTGATTCCCAGGAGAGCAGAACAATTCTAGATGGGAAATCTAGATCTTTTGCCCTGTTGGCAGCACATCACTGCCTTTCAAGGATGTTTGTGCCAAAGGACCTAATGTCTGCAGAGTATGCATTTATCTGCCATGACTCACACCGCTCACCACTTCAGCCTCCTCACGATGGTCCATTCCATGTTTGGAGAGGGGCCCTAAGGATTTTTTGGTGGAGTTGGGGGGTAATCATGAGAGTATTTCGGTGGATCGTTTGAAGCCAGCTCATGTGTTACCAGGGGACCCAGTTGAGTTGGCTCAGGCACCTCGCCGTGGTCATCCCCCAGTTCCTTTATCCACTCTTCCGGGTCTTTCCCTTACAGCTGGTAAGGGAAGGACAGTAGCAGTTCAGTAGCAGTCGATCTGGAGTCTCTTTCAGTTTCAACCTGTTCCTGTGAAAAGAAGCCGTGGTGGCCGACTTATTAAACTTCCTAGTCGTTACCATTGGGTATTTCAATTGTTTTGTTTGTTGCTGCCGTTTAGTTTTTCCTTTGCGTGTGTTTTCCTTTATATACTTGTGATGTTGTTTCCCATGTTATATGTTTTTGTGTTTGTGACATTCTGTGTGTTCAGGGGGGGCCTGTGTGGCAGATACAATTTATATATTTCCCCCTCAAATGTATGCTCTTATTGTGAAGGGGAGAAGATGAGGTGAGAAGACACCAATGGTTGTCCTTCATTCTATTTTTTGGTTTTGGTTGGAAGACAATGAGAATAAAACAAGACTCAAATTAGTTTTTCTTCTTTTTCTGCTGACTTCCACATGGATAGCAGCCGCAAATCATAATGTCTGGCAGCTCTAGGTGTAACTATGGATTTACAGCAAACACTTTATATAAGGGAAGAAGATTAACGTTCATATACTTTATAAGTAAGTCTGATTAGAAAGATATCAAATATGGCATTATGGAGAAGATGGCGTCTAACAACCAGTAACCATGGAAACAGTGCTACGCCATCATGTAGCATAGCATGTATGGAAAAAGATTATTAGCATCTCGTCTTCTGTATGTTTTTAAGGCTGCTCCGGTTTAAGGGGAAATGCTGTTTATGACATAATGACATAAATCATGTGGTGTGAATTCAGGCAAAGTCGGTAATTTCATCAACATGTCAGGAGGGAGGAGGTATGGGTCGGTTTCTAAGCCAGTTGTTTCAGGCTTCTGAGCCCCAACCAGGTGTGCTACCTTCACAGACAAATTAGCTTGATTCCAGCAAGTAGAAACCATAAATTCACTGACAAAAACAACTTGGAAAAACAACTTTAGCAACTCGGTTCAATACTCCTGATTCTCACTTCCGATCTACATCATGGCGCTACGAACGATTAATTGACGTAGTTGCAAAGGGTCAATACTTTGGTAGTCCCTTTGTCATGAATTCTGTTTTAACCTAAACAATGTAATATTATCTGGAAGTCATCTGGGTAAAGGCTCAAGGCTTTGCGCTGACGTCTAAGCGTCAAATAAATGCAAATCAGTCTGATTAAAATAATACTAATGCGTGTGTGCATAACTATAGGGAAAAATGATATGTCTTAGCATCCTCACTAAAAGGCTCATCTCCCCGTTAGCACCTGCAGAAAAAAGTTCCCGAGCCGCCACTTGTCTGTAGACTGAGTGATGAATTTTTAAGTACTTCTTATAATCACGTGCTCTTATCTAAATAAGTACCACAAAAATGGGCCAAAAATCTCAGCTCCATGATTTCAGATTTTGGCAGGGGCCGGAATATATTTCAGTTCAGATATCAGATTAAAAACGAAAGGGTTAATGCATTTTATCTACTTTGACTGTCCACCACTTGTTTTAATAGCATTTTTGGAATGTATCATGCCTGTTTTTATGGCCAAGTTATATTTTAACCGTCTTTCCCACACATTAACTTGACAGATTTTTGCCCCGGATGCCCTGACAAAGCCCAATTTAAAATCTTCGCAAACGACCGGGAGTCGAACTCGTAACCTCCGGTGTCACCTGCTCTTCCACCCGTGCCGCTGCCGCCCCTTAACATGTATAAAAATAAATTAGGGAGGCTTATTTTGATCCTTTTCGCCACTCACTAAAGATAATTAAACTATGGTCAACTAGGCTGCTTAAATTAAAAGTATTATTAGTGTATCACAATACACTATTGAGAAGACCGCACTGACCAGCAGCAGGGTCTTCAAACGCACCACTAGCTACCTAGCTATCGTTTGCTTATTTAGGTGAAAGGTCATTCCCACCATCAGTCACCTTCATCAAATTAATGACCCCCTGAATGCAACATTTAAACAGCAGCACCGGGTGCTTTGATTTCCTCTGTGTAACTAAGTCGGGAGCTGAAGCAGTTTTTGTTTTTTTACAGCTTAACTGAAACCGTATTTAGCCAACGAGCTAACTGAAAACACAGCTACATAACGCGCTACTTACTTCCAATCCCAGCGGGGAGAAGAGAAAAAAAATCACCCAGGTTTGTTTTCCAATGGGGTTAAACTACACAAGTTACAGATGTCAGGTAATCCAAGATGCGAGCACACAGCTGTTCATGCGTTCAGCCATTATACTGTTAAATAGCTCTCACTTAACTAACCCGTCTCTGACATGATTCTCAAGCTTGTTGTAACATTTCTCATTGGTATTCTTTTGGCTTTGTCCTTAGAAACTCACCTTTTCTAGCTTTAAAAAGTGCCGACATGGTACCTTCCTCACGGTACAATCCCAGCTGAAAGTTTATGAAATTATGTGTTGCCTTCAGGTTTTATCGTGATCGTCATTACTGTATTAGGTTGGAAGAGCATCATTGGCTGGATGAGTTGACATGGTGCGATTCATATAAAAATCTTAAAATGGCCGATTAAAAAAAATTCTATGTAATAAAACGAAAATTTCTTGTCCAATTCATCTCTTAACATTTAGGATGACCTTTTAAAGCTCACATTAAAAGTCTTGTTTATATAATTTACGAGCACACCTAAAGAGGACAGAGGACGTATGTGGACCACGTGACGCATTGCTGGATTCACTGTACCTCGTAAACAACAGACCTCACTAGAAAAGAAGTTACACCAATCAATCTGCAGCATTTCGGAGTTTTCAACAAGTACACCTCGCTACAGCAAACAGAAAGGGGCGGGGACTCATCTCTTTCATAAACCGGAATAAAATTGATTATTTCTTTTTCAATTTTCTGTACAGGGGAAAAATCTTTATTAGATTTTGTCTTGCAGGTTGAAGTTATCATTTCAAATCTGATTTTTTTGTTTTGTTCAGATTATCTAAATCTGACATTAATTTTCTTTGATGATTTTAAAACATTGAAGTGACAAAATAAGCAAAATAATTTGAAAAAACAAATTCGTAAGGGCATGTTTTTCACTGTATTGTACATAAATGTAATACATCAATATGTGAAGTTGATGCCTAAAATTCAAAGCAAATTCCAAACTTTCCACTGTGCGTTGTTACCAATCAACTTGCCTCTGGTGCTTGATGTAGTTTGCTTTGTCTTATTTTTATGAGAAATACAAAATAATTATATTAGAAAAAAAAGCAATAAATTAATCCTTTGGAATTAATTAAAACATGCTGATGAAAAATTCTGACTTGTTCAATGATAAATCAGAGGTGAGTACATTTCAAACTGGTAGAATGACGTAAATCTATGTCCTACTCCTCTTTTATCCCTCTATTCTTCTATTCATCTCTGTATAATTGTTGCCTCAACCACATAAAGTGCAACGTGCGATTAATTCTGTAAGGTCAAGAGGATCAATATTTTATTGCCTTGACACTGCGAGACAACGAGACCCTCTCTAATGTTGACTCAGATGCCAGGGCAGAAAGATATAAACAAATGAGTTATATCACAGAATAAACACAAAACATACCACTTTTTGTAAAATAAATAAAGCTTATCCAGTCGTAAAGGGATCAAGTTTTTCACGTTTATTTTTTAGCACCATAAAAAGTCACTTAAGGATGTCCAGTGTATTGCTCTCGATCTCTCTTTCCTTTGGGATGGAGCAACGCTGTCAGAGGTCAAGGAAAGGACCAGAGAATTGGAGAAAGAAGAAGCTTGGAGAGATAAAAAGCTGAGAGAGCTACAGCAGCACCAGGCAGTCAAGCAGGTGTGTTTCACTTGCTGGCAGTGGTGAAGGTGAAGCATCCTCTCTGGTGGAACTGCATGTCCCTGATGCGGCGCATGGACTGGATCTGGGGCTGGAAGGCGCAGAAGTCGTTGTAGTGTCTGTAGTCACCGCACTCAAACAGGTACTGGTAGCCTCTGTATCCAGGGTACTGGTAACCCACCCAGCTGAGAGACACATGGAGAGAGAGGGAGTGTTATGTGCGTCCCTGTGTGCTTAGCTTCAAATTGAAGGAGACGATGAGATTCCAGAGGTCTTGTAATAAGTTCTCATATCCTAATGCTTCCCAAATAAATCTTTTTAACCTCTGTGAGTCTCTGAGAATGAGTTTACAAGGTCAACTGGAGCTACTTGATCTCATTTATGAACTTGTGCAGGACTCACAGAAAGGTCAGTGGTCATGGTTGTAGTCAATACAGAGTTTAGGGAATGAGGTTCTAAGGAATATTGTTGTCTATCACTAAAAAGAGATGCTTTATTTGACCTTGTTGGTCATCAGTGGAGCCTAGAAGTACAGAGTTGCATTTAAAGAAATGATCAAGTAGTATTTTCTGCAGAAAAGTTGTTTGGTCCTCTGTTTTGCAAACAGGACTTCATAACAGGACAGGACATTGTGACTGGGGTCTTTGGCGACATTACAGTGGACACTTCATACATATTTTAGGGGCTATGACTGCATCTTAGGACATTATCAGGTCAATCAATAGATTATGAGTCTCTTTTAAAACTTTGCAGTTTTCGAGGGAATGGTTTAGGTATTTATAGCAGGTAAAAATTGCTGTCCTGAGTCGTGGTGATAAATTAAATAAATTTTTTTGAGCATTGCTGTTCATCAAGGATCAGATTAACAATATTTAACTTTCCATGAGGCTGGTTTTGTTGGGTTTGAAAAGGTTTCCCAAACAGATTCTTGTAGAATCCTAAAAAAAAAACACAACTCCTTGGACTTCAAATAAGTCTAAGGAGTACCTCTGATGCCTTTAAGGAGGTTCTGGTTGAAGCTAGAGCTTTAGAGTTCGCTTAAAATGGTTAACAGGGTCAGAAGGATATTCAAAAGCTCCCCAAGGAGCTATCAATAACTATCTGCCTGACCAAATGTGTGTCCACTCACGCTCCTCCTGGCACCCTCACGCTGCCCACTCTGTCGCAGAAGCCGTGCGCCCAGAGGGTGGGCACATCATCCTCCTGAATCTCCATCTTGTTGCCCTTGAAGTCGGAGAGCTCAAACAGGCAGATCTTGTGCTCCAAGCTGTCCTGTAGAGAGGAAAACCAAAACACAGAGCGAGATTTTCATCCATCCATTTTCAGTGCACCCTTGTCCCTTAGTGGGATCTGGTAGAGAGAGATTTTATTCCTGGCATTTACTCCTGACTTTGTGTCAGTGTTGTCAGTGACTCTACAGAGGGCAGTGTTGTTCTAGTTTTAGCCCTCACTGAGTTTCCTCAATACAGACCGTCTTTACTGTAGTTGCCATTTTTAGATAACAATGTACATGTGTCAGAAATAGTTTGAATTTAAAATGAACCAAATAGGCTGAGAATGCAAATCTGAAGAATGACAAGTTGTTTTCTTCTAAAAAAAAATGTGATCATTGATATTAAGCTTTTATCCGGTTAAGGCTTTACTTCCTTCAAACAGCAGTAAAAAGAATTTGTTGAACAGGGACATATCCTGTCATGTACTATTTAAATAAAAACGCTGAAAGTCCAGCCTTTGTTCAGCCACTCTGATGTGGCCACAGTTCTGCTCTATAAAAAGAGACATTGAAAGCTGAGCTTTGTTCAGCTCAGCGTAGCCTGGTTGAACCTTTTCACTTTCCACCACACCAAGACATCAATGGACATAGAAAGCCTTTCTATACTGAAGGGTTTTCACCTTTCACTGGATATGAAATACAGTTTCAATGACAGTCTGCTTGGGTGGTAACAGAAAGTATTGACATTTAAATTTCAGTTTTAAAAAATCTTGATTGTATTCCCATCTCACATATATTTTGATCACAGGTGCAGCATTATGTATTTTTCAGGCACATAGTGCACAATAAAGTAACTATGTTATCTTCAGTTGTTTTAAAATGCTGCATTTGACATCATACAAATTTGACTTTGTAATTTAGCAAGTTGAAATTGGGCCTCTGTCTCTTTAAGAAGCTCATACTCTTTCTAAAGCTCCACCTTCAGGAAGTCATCACAACATGGCTCCTCTATTAACCCTTTCACAACATTTTTACCAGCGTTGCACTGAGAGGTAGTTCCTATATTGAACTTAGCAGGTGCGCAGTTTCACCAGGTGTTTGCTAATTGCTTCTGGCTAGTCTGAAGGAACTATGGATGAGAGCTGCTCTGTGAGGCAGAAGCTTGGAAGCTGCAGCTTAGAAGAGAAGCTGCACCTCAGAGGTGGCACTAGGTCCAGGTATGTTTTTCATGAGGGAGTAACAATTGACATAACACCGCCCCTTTAAGTTTGAGTGTTGACAGTACCATGCGGATGGGCCTGAGGGACATGAGGCAGTCGCTGCGGTAGGAGTTGCTCCAGGTATCCCAGCGAGGATACTCTCCCTTCTCCAGGATGAACATCTCGCCACGGAAGTTGGTCTGCTCAAAGGCAACAAAGCTAGAGCGAGTGGGTGGTTTGGGGGTTGAGGGGACCGGGCACGGGGATTCAGGGCATAAACACAGAGGATGGGAGGAGGAGGACAGCAGAAAAGAGTAACACACATGAAGAAGAGAAGTACACAGAGGTCGGAGGTGCTGAGATCACTCCTCTGTGTGGGAACTTACGGGCCGCACTCCACAATGATACTACGCACTCTATCCATGCCACGGTCACACACGTTCATACACTCATTCTGGACCTCCATCATCCTGCCCTGGAAGTTCTCCTGGTCGAACAGCATGATCTGCACAGAGGGGATGATGGAAGAGTTGGGTGGATTACAGGAAACTCAGTTTAATCCTCCCTAATCGTGCAGACAGATGTTGCTCAAGTGATATCCAACTGGAACCCAGTCAGAATAAAGTTTCACTTTTAAAGACACGCTTTTACAGCCTGAAACTAGAAATGACGATAATATGAATATAAAATATATTTCACAACTTATCATAGTAAGTTTTGGAGGAAATCTCTGTTTTTGTCATAGATATGGATTTTTCAGAAACAAAAGTGATACTTTTGGAAAGTTCTGAAAAATTAACTTTAAAAAAAAAAGTTTAACACTCGGTGTGAATTTATCTACTGTATAAATCTCTGTGATTTTTTGTCTGTTAATCATTTTATACTTTTAGTAAAGCTGGACTTTTAAAGACTCCTCTAATCTGGAACAAACTTCCAGAAAACTGCTTATAAACCAGCTTCCTTTTAAGATACAGGATGCAACTATTATAAAAAGAAAATATACATGTTTATAACATATTTGTTAAAATTTGTGATTGACAGCGCTAAGGCCCTCCTCCTGGCTCTGATTGCTTGTTTCTACTGGGAGGAGGCAGCGGAGCTCGATTTTTTCAGACTATCTGTTTCATATACTCCCACAACATAGTGACGGTTTGAACAAATATAATAAAAAATATATATTTTACAAAAGTTACATACTGCAGCTTTAGGCCTGTCCACTGAAATGAAATTTTGATAAAATTTCTGTTCCAACCTCAGGTTATTCCCTTGAAAATTATATTAGAGTCTAAAATCTCTATAGAATTTTGCACCTCACTGTTTCTACATCTTCTTCCACTCCTTACTTGCTTGTTTTTCCACTGTTACATTGTCTCCAGCTGGATTCCTTCAAAGATCCCACTCAACTCTTTCTTCATGGCCCAACAGAACAAATAAAATCTAAGCTGATGTGCACTGATGTTGCTGCGGTGACTCACTCTGTAGGATCCCATGCCAGGATCGCCGGTCTTGGTGGCCTTGCTGGTGGCAGCTGGAGCTGGGGCTCCCTTGTCCTTGGCATCAGCGCCCTGGCTGGAGGCGGACTTGGCAGTCTGAGACATGGTGAGGGGCTTCAGGAGAGTCTGTGCGTCGGATGCAGGAAGCCGAGGAGGGGGCAAAGGGGGGTGATCAAAATAGAGGTGTAAATAAACAAAATTGCGGAGGTTGATGCGAAAGAATGGGAAGAGCTCCAAAACATTAACATCATCTGGAGGGAAATGTTGGTAGAAATGTGCTTTGTTGGAATTTATTGCTGTTTATGTTTGGCTCATTTGGATGCTACATTTCTGTTTGGGCCTTTCCCCTTGGCTGAGATTGGGGCGGGGGGGTTTGTGGATGACGGGGAGCAGACCCTGGCTCTGGATGTGCAGCTCTGGTGCTCGGCTGTGTATGGCTGTGTCTGTGTGTCCTTACCTGCGTTAGTACAGCTTGCAGTGCCGTGTGAGGGAGGCTGGCTCGTGCTGGTTCCGTCAGAGCTAGACCCAAGCTTTTATACCCTGGCAAAGGCCAAACGTATGGGCTCACGGCACAATAGAAAGCCTCGCGTCATCACAGTTGGCCTGCGCCAAAGCGGCAGGTCATCGCATAGCCTGGAAACACTGCCGGCCCCCTCTGGCCTGCCTGTAAGCATTTCACTGTCAAAGGAAAGGACTGACCCACGCAGTTTTACCCCGGGTTGGGCTGCTGGGCCTGTGAGCTATAGCTGTACGTAGACACGAGGAATGCAAAGATCCAGGGGGACACAAAGAGGTAATCACCTACACAGGCTAACAACAATGCACCATATTCAATAGCCTGGGGACCTGAGAACAAAGACAGAGCATTTTAAATCACCGTCCTTTAGCTCTGATGATCCAAAACAAGACAAAACATACTGAAAATATGCAGTACTTCCCACTATAAAAATGCAAAAATCAATAGAATTTTTGACTAATGTTTACACTTCAGACATTTAACTAGCTTAAAACCAGAATAGAGGTTTTAAGCGAGAGTAGGGTTAGCAACCATCACTGCGCCTTGGGCAAAGCTCCAAGTCAAGGTAAGCTGTTTGTTTTAACCTCCATTAAAACTGAACTGAACCTTTGTCTGGATGCATTGGCTGTTACTCTTCTGAAGGGTTACACTGATGTGTGTGTTGTCTGTTTTGTAAGACCACCTAAAGGAGTTTGTTTGTTACATTTTAAAAATCCATACAATTAAATCAACATCAGTCAAGTTTTAGAACTATACCAGATGCTATCATAGTAGCTTTTGAAAGAATACTTTAAGGATAAAGTTTATTTATCTGTCTTTGTGTTGGTCCTTGGAGTTTGGCACTTTTCACAGCATCTAACAGGGGGCTGGTAATTTTGGCTTTTTGCCATTTCATTTAACGGCTAGATTAAAAGTTTTCAGGTATAAAAAAGAGCTATGTGTTTCTTACAGACCAGGCACCAAGAATGTTTTGTATCCACGTTGACAACCAACAACTCAAAGTTATTTTCTAAATTCTTTTCATAGCTTATTGTGGGAAATGGGATTATTAAGCAGGAAGTTGCTTTGAGTTATTTTGGTTTGATCAGAGGTCATAATCTGTCACATTTCATAAGAGTCATCAGGCCCCAATAGAGATGAGACCTAACAGGCTAGAAATAGTGTGTAATACAACATGATCAAAATAATATGCAATAAAGAGATATTAAAAGTTATATTTTGAACTTTTTATGAGTATTTATGCCTATAATCCTGGAGTAAACTAGAAGATTTCTCAACAAATTTAGAAGGGGCCAGCCAACGTGTGCATACTCAGACCAAGGCAGAAGTTTTTATGGAGAGTCAGGATGAGCAGGCCTCCGGTTTGAGTCTCAAACCCTTAACAGCATAAAACAACTAGATAGTTTATGTCTGCCTTTGTGTAATGTCATGGACATGTCCAGAATTAGCTAAAATGCTAAAGTAGCAAGAATTCATCCTACTGAATTCAGTCAGTAGGATGTGCGCTATCAATAGCATGTTGACCTACAGCAACGTACTACATCTAGAACGCAAAAACAGTAGTTTCTAAGTTAAAATTAGTAGAAATTAGCTGAAATGCTAATGTTAGCTAAAATACATTCAGTAACATGTCTGCTAACAAAGGCAAAACAGCAGTTTAAAAGCTAACATTAGCTGAAATGCATTCAGTAGTGGACTGTCACTATCATTTTTGATTAACAACAACTTACTCCATTTAGTATGTAAAGTAATGCAATGTACACAAAATGAGTCAAAAGAAGTGTCAGAAAGGAGAGGAAGTTTGAGGTGGCGAAGGGACAAACCTACAATACAATATTTCTCCTTATTTTACTAGTCAGTGGTTTGGAAGATATCAGCTTTATATCAGCTGGCTATGTTCTGAGAAACTATTACTGTCTATTTCAATCAATTGGTGACAACACAAAACACTGAGGAGAACTTTGTTAATAAAATCCTTTCATCAACTGAAGATTCAAAATAACTCACTGATCAATCTGTCATTAAAAACACCACTGTTTTAATTGAAGCGATCCCTTTCACTGATCCTTCCGGGAGTGAAATAAAGGTTGCCGCTGATCATGTTGATAATTCCAGGATTATGTCAGATGGATTACATCTGACATAATCAGATGTAATCCATCATAAACCACAGCGGAGGTTTATGTCACCTCCGCTGTGATGATTTCCAGTTGTGAAGCTGGATAAAAAAATTATTTGATATATGCAGATTAGGTGCAAACTAATCCTGCAGTATAATCTGTATGAGTCCCAAATCATCCTATGATACAGCTCATGTTGGAGTCAGACTCATCTCATGATGTATTAGTGGAGACTGAAATGTGTTCTCACAGTGATGCTGGTTGATACTAAATACATCAACAAATGTTGAATTTATAATCCTTTTATAATTTTTTAAACACACTTTTACAATTTTGATTTTTATTATTTGAAAATAAGTTTATTGTATATTCTTAATGATTTGTCAAAAACAATAAATATTTCCAGACATCTCAAAAACATAAAGGTGTAAACTTTAATGTCAACATATATCTCATCAGTGTAGGTTTTAGTTTTAGTGTTCGGATGTTCAACAAGATGAAATAGAAGTAAACATAGGTTTAGTTCATGAACCAAACCATATTTTGTTCGTCAAGATGATATAAGAGGACAAATTTTTGATTGATATATGCTTGTAGTTAATCTTTTAAAATAGTCTGGCATATAATTAATTATACTTCTTATGAATATTTTTGTGGCAATTGTAATCAGTTTCTAATGTATTCAGGCAGTTAAGGCATAGAACTCCATCAGGAAATAAGATCAAAACAGATGTAGAAAATATTAGCCTCATGGAAATAGTTAATTAGGTAATAAGTCATGTATTGTCTATGTGCGGTTGATTAAACCTAAATTTGCTTGGAGTAAAGACAGAACACCCACTGGCTCATTTTTATGGTCATTTGTGTGATGTATATTCACCAGATTGGGGGCTCATCCGGGATGCCAAATTGTTTTTCCTCCCAGGCTTGTATGATGAAACTATGCATGAGGCAGGCTGGAACTCCTGACTGAAGACAGCCAACACACCATGGTACTCCACTTTGGATTACTGATAGGCCAGCCAGTGCCTTACTGTGAAGGAAGACAGAGGGTGATAGGAACCACAAATCCTTTCTTTAAGCTCCCTCTGGCCATTCATAAATCACCAGTTGACCGTGCCATGTCTAGTGAAGATGAGATCTTACAGAGAGGAAACCGCAGACGGCATGGATGAAACTCAGCAAAGTTGACATAGAGCACTGTGTTTAAAATTTATGTCGGTTTGAAACACATCATGTGATAAAACCTGTCCAATGCGTGGTACTGTTCAGAAGTTATGTGTGTCAGGCGATGCTTTGCGCTGCTGTAGTTTTGCTGTATCTTTACCTTACATGCCCCTACCAGATAATTGCACAGATTGCCTGAAAGTTCCTCATACCCTCAAGCAACAAGGTAAATGTTATATGTAATTTACTTGAATAGCGCTTTATCAAGTCCAGATGATTTCTCAGAATCTGATGGTGGGCTGCAAAACGAGGTGGTTATTAGCACTGCTGCTTTCCAATAAGAAAGTCATGGGTTCAAATCATGCCAAGCCTTTCTGTGTGGAGTTTGTATGTTCTTTCCATGGCTGTGGTGGTGGAGGTTGGGTGGGGGGGTTCCCCAAAAGCAGCCATGTTTAGTTAATTTGTCTGTGCATGGTTGCTTATCTTGTGTGTCTGTGTTGTCCTGTGATGAACCCACCTCTCATCCAGAAACCACTGGAGATAAACTCCAGCCCCGATGATTCTGGTAGAATCCTATTAGCTGTCGACATGCCGCCCCCTTCATCATTAATCCATTCATTCAACGTATAAATGACTCTTATTCATTTATACGTTGAATAAGAGTGACCTATTCAAGGTCATATTTGCTATTACTTCTACACTTTCTGTTTCTGCCTAATAATGAACAGATCCTGTCTTTACCTGGAGTGTATTGAACTAAATTTGTTTCACTTACAAGAGAAATCCAGTTAATTATGTTGACTTCTGATCTTTTGATGACATTTGTATTTAAACGGCTCCATCAGACATGAGGAGAGATGAAACAGCCACACTTACACCTGAGAAATGAAGTCAAAGCTCCTGACTTGGTTTCTAACGGTTTTTGGACTTACGAAAGAAATCCGTTAAGGCAGAACATCAATAAATAAAACAGAAATTGTTTTGGTCTTACAGAAATAAATTTGCATTTTGGTTAGCTGCATCCAGTAATGTGTAGGACACCTTCAGGCTTTAAAGGGGCAGTGTTATGTATTTTCCAGCCACATGGTGCCATTTTAACATAAATATGTTAACTTCAGTTGTTATAAAAATGCTATATATATCAAATATGGCTTGAAAGAAATCTCACTCTATAATGTACCACCATGAAATTGGGCCTCTGTCTCTTTAAAAACTCCTGCTCTTTCTGAAACTCTGCCTTCAAGAAGTCATCACAACATGGCTCCTCCAGTAACCCTTTGACAACACTTTTACCAGCAATGTACTCAGAAGGAGCTAATGAGCGCAGTTCTACCAGGTGTTTACCAATTGTTGCTAATTAGCCTGAAGGAGCACTTAGTGAGCGGTGGAGTCACAGCAGAGAACTGCTCTTTAAGGCAGAAACTTGGAAACTGCAGCTCTGAGGAGGAGTTATGTCTCGAAGGCGGAGCTAGGTCCTCCCAGGCATTTTGCACAGCTGAAAGGTTGCCATGGAAGATTAAAGGATTTCTCAAACATGCATGAAAGAATCAAGTAAACACTTCAAGTATGTTTTTATAACATGATGTAAAACTCAAAAAAGTTAATTTTTCTTAATACTGCCCCTTGAAGTGGCCGAAATTCCTTTGGAATCACAGGAAGTCGAGTTGTTCTTTAGGAATTTGAGTTGCTCATAAAAGAAGTGACTCTGACTTCCGTGTTTACAAGTAGCTGATTATGTAAGTACACCCACACACACGCAGACACACCCCTACACACCCACCCACACACAAGGACTGTTTAATTGCTTTAAACAAACTGGAGTCTCCTGGTTCAACCTGTTTGAAGCCTGGGGACATGCAGTTCCTTTTAAATGTGTTGAAAACGGTTAGAGATGAGTCCAATCCCAAGTTCCTGACATTGTGATATCTTCAGTTGGAGTACTAAGTCTCTTTTAATGCACATAAAAGTTTACAACTGACAAGAGTCGTTTACCAAGTAGAGTTAAAATTTGATGTCACAGAGAATCTCATGAAGGGAGTGTGACTGTCTGGAAGGATGACTTCCTCTAGTGTGTTTATATTTCTGATTGCGCTCATGTTGGACAGCAGATGATGATATCACTGACACTTTCGGTTTGTGAAGACACTCTTCACTAAGAATGATATGGAAAGGAACAGAGAACACAGCTGAAATTCTAGATTCAGTCCAGGGTCGGCCAGAGGTATAACTAATCTTTGTGGTTGATTCGGACCTAGTGCTGACTTAGGAGCCCAAACTGAACTTGAATTTAAAAAGACCACTTTGATAACAGACCAGTTGTACACAGTTTTTCTAAGAAAAACATACATAGTTTTAAGTTATAGTGTTATTATTTCTATGTTGTTTTTTTTTTTGCTTTTTGTTACACCTGAACGTTTTCAATCACCAAACAACTTTTATTATCATACTGAGAAAAGTTTACAAAAGGCAAAAGGCAGTTTCCAAACGACATTTTTTTTATGGTAAAAATTCTTATCCAAACCAATATGGCCCTATTTTAAAAGCTACCTCTTAAAGCCCAATAATTTTTTATTCCATCTTTGGCAGTCACAACCTGCGACAGACTGGAGACCTGTCCAGGGTGGACCCGGCCTCTCGCCTGAATTATCTCACTGGAGATAGGCACCAGCACCACTCCTGACCCCACTAGGGAAAAGGGTGTACAGAAAATGGATGGATGGACGGCAGTCACAACCACCATCAAACGTTTGCAAAAAAAAAATCAAGACATGAGATACTGCTTATTTAGATCTTTTGGCCTACATCATGTCTTCAGACAGACATAGGCAATATGTTAATTCTGCAAATTCCTTAATTGACAGAATTAAGGAATTCTGTCAAACTCAAGTGAAATTCTGTTTACCTTTTGCAACATTACTCTGGGACTGTTTTGTTCGTCATTTAAAAGCAAACATGTGCTTATATATATTATTTTCGTTAGAATCGATTGCAGGACAGAGGAGGACATTTCTGGCTCTGCTGATAATCTTGTAAATCAAAAAGCAACTTAAATGAGCAAATGACTTCCAAGAAAATTCATTCTGGAACTACCCCCACATGTGACCAGATTTAAAAATAAGTCAGGCAGCTTTGGGCAACATCTTTTCTCTCCCTCCTCCAACCCTTCTTGTGTCCTTTGCCCTCAGTGTTTTCTCTGTGCTCACAGCCTTGTCACTCTTATATTCCTACATCTCAGTGTGGGTGATAATGTGGTGTCTGCATTTCTGTCCCTTCACAGATTAACCATGCTTTTGTCGAGTGGGTGGGGGTCGAACGGGAGTGGGCACAAAGCAAAGCCCCTCCCTGCTGCTGAGCCGGGGGTTTTAGCGTGACCCCTCATCAGGGGAGGCTTTAAAAGGGTGGGGGCGCGTGGCTCCTCTCACTCTGACAACAGGACCTAAGGGCATCAGAGCAAGGTGAGTCCCCTGTCCCTCAAACAGCCAGGGCAAGCCAGGCCAGGGTGCAACAGTTGCACCCGGTATGTATTCAAACCCCTGCTTTATCCCAGCCATAAAAACAGCAGAGCTGTATGGGCCCCAGGGCCCGAAGGCCATCACCACACCCAAAGGGCGAGATAAAGAGCAACGGTGGTGGTTATATCTCAGTGCCTGCAACATTTTCAGGGAGGAAATGGAGAGAGAATTTGATGAACAGATAGAATGGGTAGAGGGTGAAGAGAGGGGGCCAAAAGTAGACAACAATTAATGAATGCCAACAGTTCTGGTGTTACGGTCCAGTGGACTGCGGCATCCTGACCACAGTGGAGGAGTTTTTCAGGATTTCCACACATGCAATTGCTGTACACTTGGGCCACTCAAGAAACTATCTCATTTACTTGAGGTGTAGAATGAAGTGCTGAAGTAATGCAGGCCAGGTTTTCTCCTCCTGAGTGACTATCTTCAATTTTTCCAAGCTGTTGCCATGGTTTTATTTCTCTGCACTCAGATGAAAGCACGGACTCTCTCAAACTGTGTGCACTGAGCTCCTGCCACACCCTTTCTTGGTAGCATTGTCAAAGTAGATCTCTTCTTCTTTCTTCCAGACAAGATGACTCACCACTGCACCAAGTTCTCCGGCCACTGGAAGGTGAGTCCACAGGTGTTGGAGTAGACTACGACATCACCTGGCCTTTTTCAAAACTTTATGCTATCCCAAACATGGGATTTTCTCTGGTAGTCCCAATGATTGAACAAGCAAGCAAAATAAACAGTCCCAAGCCTTAACATTGGTTGGCTAATGTGATTTTGTTTGCCTTACTGTGAGTTTAGGAGATAGTTTGTGATTCTGGGTCCGGAGTAGCCTCTTCACAGCCTGTCCTTGTCTCCCTCACAGATTATTGTCTACGATGAGGAGTGCTTCCAGGGCCGCCGCCACGAGTTCACCTCCGAGTGCTGCAATGTGATGGAGTTCGGCTTCGAGAGTGTGCGCTCCCTCAGGGTGGAGAGCGGAGCGTGAGTATATCTGCTCGAAGAGCGCAGCACAAACTGCGGCACTGTCATAAAAGTCAATGCTGGACAGCAGAGATAGCACTTTGAGATTTGTCCTTACTAACGGAGAGCTGCTTTCCCTTGCTTCGTCCCAGCTGGGTGGGATATGAGCACGCCTCCTACCAGGGACAGCAGTTCATCCTGGAGAGAGGAGAGTACCCCCAGTGTGATGCTTTTGGAGGCAGCAATGCCTATCACATCGAGAGGATGACTTCCTTCAGACCTATCGCCTGTGCTGTAAGTCTCTACTCGTCAGTTGCTTAGGGGAAAATTGTTGTCTGTAAAACTGTGACAGGTAATTACTTTGGATGATAACTTTAGACCTGTTTGACCAGACCAACAACTGGAGTGTTTCTGTTTTTCTACTTCTCCCACCCTTGTATGCCCCCTCCACAGAACCACAGAGAGTGTCGTATGACTATCTTCGAGCGTGAGAACTTCATGGGCCGTAAGGGTGAGCTTAGTGACGATTATCCCTCCCTCCAGGCCATGGGCTGGTGCAACAACGAAGTTGGATCTTTCAGGGTCCAGTCAGGAGCGTGAGTGTTCATAGCTACTTTCCTATATGTGTATATGTTCTGCTAGGATTTTTACACAACTTACTTCCTCCTGCCCTACCCCCTCACCCTCCACAGATTTGTCTGCTACCAGTACCCTGGTTATCGTGGCTACCAGTATATCATGGAGTGTGATCGTCACTGTGGGGAGTACAAACACTTCAGGGAGTTTGGCTCCCACTGCCAGACCCCTCAGATCCAGTCCATCCGCCGTATTCAGCAGTAACAGCCTACTCACAAAATGAACCCGATTTCCTGTTTGACCCTTCACCCGCGACCTCTTCTGGCTTCTGATGCTGAATAAACTGTTTTTCTTAAATCCTACTGATTTCCACCAGTGTATCTGGTTATCTGAGGAAAACTTTCCACATTTTTGCTCATGATTTGATGAAATATGTTCACTTCTTCACCAGTCAAATGATGGTGTTCAGGGTAACTAATTGCAAAAGTGGAAAAGAGTCCAATAAAGAACCCAGTAAATGGTTTATCTTGTATTTTCTAGGTTTGTTTTTTTGTAAAACAGGAAAGTTCATTTTCATGACAGATAATATTTGAGCGGTTTTTTTAACCTCCAAAACATTTTTTTAATTATTTAGTTTGGACATTTATGAAGCAGACCTATTGAATGTTGTTTTAAGCACCTCAAAGGTTTGCGAAAATTAAAAAACAGATTGTTTCAAAAAAAAATGTTAATGTGTTTCTGGTATTTACAAAATGGATTAACAGAAAAATCTGACCATTTTCTCAAAGCTGACCCATGTCTGAGTGGGGACAGAAGCAGAGTATTATTTGGGAAACTCCTACATTCAATATGATTAACTAATAAAGAACACAAACAGCAGACGCATGCAGAGAATTTAGTAAGATTTAAATGTATTTCATGAGGACTTCAACACAACTATGAAACTGTTTGCTTTCCTTTTGTCTAACTGTTACAAAAGTTCAATTTCAATATTCTTTTTCAACCTTTAAGAAAGAATTGGATCATTTTTATTGTAGGCTCATTTATGGTAAACTTAAGTTTAAATGGAAAGTTTACCTCAATATTCGATTTCTGCATAAGAAATCAAATGCTCTGACGTGGCTCCCTGATGGCTTTTTGGCCCTAAAGGTCAGTATGCTTTACTTCAGTCTGGGCCAGTTCTGCATTTTGTGACAATAAACAAATACAAACAAGTGTTAGCATCAGCCTTTAATAAAACACTTATCAGTCTATAAACATACATTCCAAAGACAATTTTGATTAAAAGGAATATTAATCTTTTCAGATCCTCAACTAATAAATAGATTAGTATTGTCATTTATTAAAACTGAAACCAAGCTTAGTATTTCTTTAACGTCCAACAGCTGTGTTTTAATGTTGCTGCAAATTCTATAAGAGTACAGATTATCATAACAGAATGTGTCTAATTGTTCTTATTTAACAATAGGGCTGTGGTAAGTTGTTTTAGTAATTGAGTATTCTATCAGTTATTCTGATGTTTAATCAATTATTCGAATAAAAATTTTGATATACTAAAATATATGTAAATACTGCCATAACAGCAGTATTACAATCGAATATCAACATCGGCCCAATTGTTCATATTTGAGCATCCCTACACTTATATTCAATTTAATAATATAGAGCCAGGCTCACAAAGACATTTATGGGAAAAAAAAATAAAGTCCATACTCATCTTCAGTCAGTTTAATAGGTGAACTCTCACTTTGCACAGCCATTCATGGGTTTTCTGTCCATGATGTGAATGACTGGGTTTGGTTCCTCCAATGCGCTTCGTCGCCCATTTGTTGCGACAGGGATGGTGGTAAATTTATTTTCCGGTTTGTCCTTGAAGCTACACTTACCTTATGCATCAACTTCAGCACACCAGCCAGCTGTGTTCAGTCTATCCGCTCAGCTTTATACATACACCCACTGCGCTCTTCATTGCCATTTGTTTTGAACCAGCCACTAGGCAGCAACTTCGGGAGAGGAAAGGTTGTCAGACTCCAGGCATTGCACCAGTCAATTTAAAGACATTATCATAAATGGACAAAATACCCACGTATTCCCCAGACCAAACTTAAAAATTAGAAGTTATGCTGCTAACATTAGGATTCATCTACATCTCATGAGTGAAGTAAAAGGGTGCAGGAAATGGCGTAGGGGCAAAGCACGACCCACGTAAATGAGACCTTAGTCCTCGTGGCGGTGGTCACTGGTTCGATTCCCGTCCTAGCAACATTTGCCGCATGTCTTCCCCCTCTCTCATTACCCTGTTTTCTGTAGAACTACTTTCAAATAAAGGGCACTAGAGCCAACAAAAAACCTTAAAAAAACCCGTTGTGCAGCACAAATAATCACCCAACTGGAAGACGGCGCTCTAGATAAAAAAACATAATTTAATGAAGCTTCAAGGCAGATTATTTACCTCGAGGAATTTTAATTATCGAGGTACTCTGATCATTTGAGAAATTATTACAGCCCTACATCTTCCAACCATTTGAAACAAGGATTTGACTTTCACTATTATAAATTAGTTCAAGCTATTTTACTTTATCGTCTTACACTTTAACATTTAATTTTGCACACAAACATGGCTGAACACATTAGTAGGATAAAAATATTTATCTCTGAATATCTAACTTAATTTCAAAGTGTATCTATAATATGCATAAGCATGTTTTGTTTTTATACATTATACATATTACCCCCACAGAATTACATTCAGATTAACCTCTTTTAGACTTGATCAATTTGTAAAATTGTTGTTGGATTACATTTGATTGTGGCCAGCATTCCTTCGCGTTTCCAGTTAAAATGACTTTCTAATCAGCAAGGCGGTAATGAGAAATATCAGCCTTGGGTGAGAGTGTCAGAAATCTAAAAGATTTCTCAATGTCTCATCACGGCAGAGTGGAAGTTTAAATGAAGCCGAGATTGAAGCTATGAAATGTATAAATGAAACACAGAAAAATTCAAGACCTGAGCAGAAGATTCATACATCCAGCACAATCTTGTCAGAAAAAAGTGATCACTTACACAAATTGGCAAATAAATAAATAAATAAAGAGCAAAGTTTTAAGGGAGTCATCGTCAGAACATTAGCATAAATGGACTGAAAGTTCATGGAGCTTTACACCACACAATCTCATTCACACACCAATGCAAAGATCTGTAGGCGACATGGGGTTGGGTGTCCTGTGAGGCTTTCTTTGTCATGAAATTCAAAAGTGAAAGAGTAACATTTTTAGTTTGGGTGTATCAGAGCATATGGTGGTCACGCTAGCTCTGATGGGATGCCAGGAGAACGCCTCAACAATAAGACTATTAGAATATAGCTTGGAGGGATTCCATCAAAGTGGACATGTTTAGCCAATATCACAGTGTCTTCCATCCGAAGTCAAGCAGGGTTAAGTTCTAAAACTACATCCCAAGTTTTGATCATCTTACAGAGATGTTCAATTCACCATCTGAACATGGAAAAAGTATGGCACATATGAAGAAGCTCCACAATTCAGGTGGGAGAATATGTGTACAGGAAAAATATTTGTGTGCTCTGTGGATCTAGCATTTTTTGGAGGAGAGGTCATAAAAAGTTCTGCTTAAGTTTTCCACATTCAATGTAGGAGATACAGCAAACATGTTGAAGATGGTGCTCTGGTCAGATAAGACGCTTATACGTGTACAAGCAAAGCGCTATGCGTGGTGTATAACTAGCACATCATCCTGAGCATGCCATTCCACCGGTGGCAGCAACAATATGCTCTGGATGCTTTTCCACAGCAGAAACAGAAAAGCTGGAAGGATGGATCGAGTTAATTACAGAGATATCCAGTAGGAAAATTATTTAAGACTGTAAAAGGCCTGAGATTGGAATAGAATTCCGTCTTCGAGTAGGACTACATATCTGAGATCAAATGTCAAATGGCCCAAAGTAAAACATAAAACAAACTGAGAATTTGTGGTAAGACTTGACATTTAACAGATGGCCTCTATCCAATCTGACTAAAGCATCCTCCGCCTGCAGATGCGCGAGGTGTCAGACGCACATACCTCAACAGGCATCCAGCTGTTGCTACAGTGGAAATACATGTACATACATAATACTGTTGAATTGAAATGGCCGCCACAAATTTCAGACTTTTGTTCGCAAAAGGCTTTGGTTGTATCATTCTCATCCAATTATGCCAATGAAAAGGTTTTACACTTCTCAGTGCATTTCCGCGGCAGGCCAGGGAAGGGCACTGCATTTCTACCTCAACATCGCATGAATCCCCCATGTGTCATCCTGACAGCTAAATGTAGTGCCGTGACATTAAATGTCACAAATCGCTGCGGCTTATTAAAGTGTTAAGTGTTAAGGTGAAACACGACGTCGCGACTAGTACGTGTATATTCATCTGCGGGCCAAAGCTCATTTGTGTATTCGTCAAATTTCTGACAGACATGCATTTGGCATCCACTAAAAAAGAGGCTGGCTGAATCACAAACGCTTCCTTCTCCAAGCACTGAAACACTGAGCTCCGGCTCCTGCCCCAGAACAAGCCGCTCCATGTTTTACCGGCCTCTCTCCGCCGCAGTGGGAGAGGAAGTCGAACCGAGAGTCAAGCGGAGACGCTACCGTGTTAGCAAAAAAAAGAAAACTACAGAAATATACTGCGAGGAGGGTTTTCGAGCAAACATGTGCCACATTTTTCCTGGGAAACGATACGCTTGACTGAACGGAGCGGGCTCTATCGACTGGCATACGTCGCCGAGGCAGCGAAGGGACAGCGTTATAGCTCCTCACAGGCAGCTTGAGAGAGAGGGCTCCCCTGTCACGGACAGCCTGGTAGGCAGGAACCGCTCGGCTCTGGCTGACTGGCGCGGAAAACGACGACCTGCTCGACTCTGCTGGCTTTTCTTAGTATTTTCATCTCCCTGTGTGAGAAGACCTCAAAAACAGTGGCACATCCATCGTGTTTATTCAATTTTGGCGCGGGAAAATACAACAGTCTCTCCAACAATCATCGCCTTAACTGTTAATAACCTCGACTCCCAGTTCTGTGAAACCACCGCTGGACAGCCGAGCTGCTCTCCATCTCTCCGCGCACCCTCCCTCCTCTGCTACCGTCACGGTGCACAGCTCCGTGCTGGTTCTCCTCCCTGCGCTCCGGATAACTCAACGAGAAGCCATGGACTATATTTGTCATCTTTACTGATAATTTTCTCCTCAAGTTCCTGGGCTGTTTCTCGGAAGCGCAGCGAGACTTCCCCAATAACTAGGAGACGGAAGCAAGAACACCCGCAGCCGTTAGCTTTTTAGGTAAACGACTGCACGGCGTCGGAACAGCGCCGCTGTTAGTCAACCAGCTTGTAATAACCGTGTGGAACAAGTGGCTTTACGGGCTTTTTAATGCAGCTGTCGAAACCCAGCAGTTCGCTCACTGGTAAGTTAGCCTTCTGGCTAGCAGGTTTCATTATTGCTAGCTAGCATGTTGGCTAGCTAGCAGGCGAACCCGAATATCGACACCAGCAGGAGGCTACAGCAGCTTAGCTCCACGACGCGTGGATTTGGCTTGTGATTAGTTAATCACGCCGTGCCCGCTCTGGATTTGGAGCTAAACCGTTCAAGGTGTTTATCCGCGTCTTTTCCAACGGTATTTTCGGCGTGATTGCTGCGCCCCGCACGGAGCACTTCGGCTGCAACAGGAAGGAAGCCGAGCGAAAAAGACGGAGCAGAAAAGGAAAAACAAATAGCCACACAGACAGCGGAGAGTGGGATTGAACGGAGATCATTATTATGAATGCTGTTTGTTTTTCATCTTCCGATCGCACGGACTAATCGGTGCCAAAGCTCGCTTAAAGGATTCCAATATCTTGAGACGAGGACAACGGATCGCCACATTTAACCTGCCCTGGAGGGTCTTTTTCAGGTCTTTTCAGTAACCCCCCCCCTCCTTCCCTAAATGTGATGGTTCGAGCAAAACGAGCCACACGTGTTCCTGTTTGTTTGCTGTAACGCAGATCGAGGCCACAAAAACAATCGGGAATTACATCTCACGTTCTGACTGCAGACTCCGCCTGCCATTTTTCTAAAAATTGGACCCCCCCCCCCCCTCCTTACTGCACATTTGTTTACATTTGAAGGGAAAATCCCGAATCGAAACCCCACGTGGAACTGGAGACAATCCGATCGCTTGGGCACATTTTTTTCAGCGAGGAAGTCCCGAGAGACGTGCAGAATTTGACAGCTGTCCACTAAGGCTGCACATCACAGCAGCCCTGTGAGGAAGCGCTGACACCAAAACGAGCCCGTTCCTGCTTATTTTAGCACCTTTCCTCCCGGCGCTCACACGGCGCAATCCGGCTGCAGTTTTGCGCCAAATGGGATTGCAAGGACGGCAATCGAGCTGATCCACGGACTACTTCTTATCTAATTTTTTTTTTGATCCGATCAACCCACCTTAATGTCTCTCCCCCCCCCATGAATTCCATTTTTATGTCTTAATGATGATGGTGGCTTGAGGTTAGCAGCCGCAGACATCTACACGATTCCGCTTCCTCCGGACCCCTTCCCCTTTACCGCCCCCCCTCCCCCGGCATCGCACCTCGGCCCTTGATGGTGGTGCTCTCCGCTGGAGGAAACGGTTCTTTTAATTCCCTGAATAGTTTTTTTTTTTTTTAAGCACCACAGGAAGCCTGCTGTTTTTATTAATTTGCTCCTCCAAAGGGTCGAAAAATGGCGGACCTCGAAGCGGTACTCGCCGATGTCAGCTATTTGATGGCGATGGAGAAGAGCAAGTCGACTCCCGCCGCCCGTGCCAGTAAGAAAATCATCCTCCCCGAGCCCAGGTAAGCTCATCAGCGAGGCCCTGTGATGTTAAGTGGTTGTGCCTGTTTGCAATTAACATGGAGTCTTTGTTAAGCGCATTTGGCTGCATAGGAGGAAGGAGGCGTGCTTACTGTCCAACCTGTCCCTACTGTACATGCTCGACTTAAACAAAAAGGCTGATGCTTTCTGTCTGTTCAGTTTTCTGAAAAGCACACTGTTGCTCTCTGGCCTCCTGCAAGCAGATACCAAAAAAACGGGAACTATTATAGAATGTGCATGCCTTTTTTTTTTTTTTTTACTAAAGAAATGCACTGATCAGGCTTTTACTGATCAGTGCAACCGATTTTTTTTTTCTTTGAGTCTTGATCTGCCGATTCCAACTTAATTTAAAAATAATAATAATTTTCCAAAAGAATGAAACGCATAGAAGTAAAACAAAATGGCTTACATTTTGTTTGATCGTGTTGGTAGTTTTTGAATCCTATTAACAGCGAGGCAATTATAAGATTATAATTTGTTAATTCATTAAAGGGTTTGTGTCTGGATGGGTGCATCGTTTCATACCTTTCTTGTTTCTTTTTGTCTGGATTCTACATGTAGTTTGCAGGGATCTGAGAAAGCAAATCAGGGAGGTATTGCATTCTCTGTGGTTTTTGTAACAAAAGTAACAGAAAACACACACCACAAAGAGTTAGATTTTTAGTTAATTTGGTTCGATCAGAGGCCCTAAACGGCTATTTTTCAAAATGAGATGTGGTTTGTGTCACTAAGCTGCTTACAGTAACTGTATTTCTCAACCTTATTGGTATTTATTGATGCCTTCGTTGAAGAAACAGTGGAGAAAATAGCAAAACTATTCATCTTGAAAGTACAGAGAGTTTTAGGAGATGTTAACTATAGTTAATTGGAGTTTATTGTGAGAGCGATTACTCAAAGTACTTATGAGAAATTTATCACGATCAATAATAATGCGATAAATGCCCACTTTATCAGTACTCTACTGCTCATGTCACCTTTAGAAGGCAGGAAAAAATGCACTTTCCCAGCTGTTGAAACTATTTACAATTAGGCTAATCAAATAATTTACAACTCTCCTCCAGTGCCGGTCATATCTCTTCGCCCGGTGCACCTCCTGCACGCGGCTTTGCGGCGCCTGCAGTTGTCAGAGGTTTTTATTTTTAGCACGTCGTCGCTGTATCTCACACTACCTCTTGTTCAAACCTACTGCAATTTTGATTTCTGATGGGTTAGTTTATAACCTGTCTCATGGATGCAACTACATCTTCATTTTCATAATCAGAATGCTTTTATTGTTATTGTACAGAAGCACATTTTGTTTCGGCACAGCCCATCCAGATGGGGTGCCTGGGGCTGCTGCCCCCCCCCCCCGGGGGGCGCCACCCTTTCCTGCTAATTGTGCCCAAAATAGGAAGAAATTATTGTATTTCATCTGTAATTTGCACGCTAAATATGAATTCGGTTCATATTTAGCCGGCTCTTGCTGCAGTCAGGCTCCACGCTCATCGGCTGTTGTAAACGAATATTTTAGTAATCGAGTAATCTATCGATTATTCTTACTATTAATCGAGTAATCTGGTAAAAAAAAAAATTGTAAAATAAAATATTGGTAAATCTGGCATAGCAGCAGTGTTACTATCGGATATCAGTCCAACTTTTCATATTTGAGCTTCCCTAACAGTTACTTTTCTGTAGTTTAGAAAACTAACCTATAACAATAATTTATCACTTTCTAAGTTAACCTGAAGAAAAATTATACAAAAATCTGAAATTATATTCAATTTAATAATAAAGAGTCAGGCTCACAAATACGCTAATAAAAATGTCTATGATCCAGCCTTTAGTTTATGTATTCATCTTCAGTGAGTTTAGTAGATGAATTCTCACCTTGCTCCATATCCGTAAAGCTTTGGGTTGGAGAATATGGGAAATGTCTCCTGGAGTGGGGGGGCTTGGGATGGTGGGGGCGGGAGGGAGGCGAGCAAACAAACGTAAGATGGTGGTGGAAGGAAATAGACCAGGGGACAGACGAACGTAAGTCCGGAGACCGGTAGACCAGGAGACGAAAGTAAGAACAGGGGAGAGCAATACAGGATATTTGCGGCACCTTCGTTCGTCATACGAAACTCATCTACCAGCCATTTACTGCCACGATGATTTACGCGACCCGTTTGTTGATGATATGAAATTTATTGTGCGGTTTGTCCGTAAAGCTACACTTACACTGTAAGCATCAACTACCCATGTTCAGTCGATCCGCTCACCTGTATAAATACTTCCGCAGCGCTCTCCCCGCTGTTCGCTCTGAACCAGCAGTTCCCGGAGGAAAGACTGCCGTACTCCAGGCATCGCGCCAGTCATTTTTAGGATGCCTGCTTTTCCCCAAAAAACGCTGAAAACCCGGGCATTATCATCAATCAATAAAATCCCCATGGGCCGAAATTGAAAATTGGACGTTGTGCCGCTTTTTTCAACAACTCAGAGGCGGAAGTCAGAGCTAAGCGTTATGCAAATAATGTTCCGGCTGGAACACAGAGCGCTAAAAAATAAAACATAAATTAACGAAGCTTCCAGGCTGGTAAGTTTTCCTCCAGGAATTTTAATTATCGAGGTTCTGGAGTCATTGGAGGAATCATATCAGCCCTATTACAGACCAATAATTCCTCTATACATATTGGTATGAAATGGGTGTACCAATCAACAAAGAGGTGAATTGACCTATATCCGGTCCTAACTTTTTTTTTTTTTGTGTTTATTTTTATGGATTGTAGCGTTTGTATTATTTAAGAGAGGATGTTTGTTTTGTTTTAATGTCAATGTACCTAGTGGATAAATGTGTTGTTTCTTTTAAATGTGCTTCCTAAATAAAATGGATCAGATTAGTGATTAACAGAAGATTAGCCAGTTCAGATCTGATTGATTTATCCATGAGGTTAAGCTCGTTTTAGCCTGACTGAAATATCAGTGTGTGCTTCAAAACCAGCTCACGAATCCAAGGCAAATTGAAAGCAGTGGCAGACTGTGTCCTTTCCCTGTTCTGTGCTCCATAGTGGAGCCTCTCATAGCTGTCACTTGCTCCCAGGCTTATTTGACTGATAGCTGTACAGCGGCGTTAGCTTCAAACTGGTAGCTGCTGCTGGGGCTTGCCTGTGAAGCTGGTGCAGCTGTGCTACCAGCATATAGCAGCTCTTGACGTTAGCACCCAACCCCCCCCCCCGCCGCACCCCTTCACCCATGCTGTTTGCAGGCACTCACTGTTAGTAGGCCGTCAGACAAGACTGAAGCCCCATTCTGATTGAACTGACACTGCTTTGCCCTCTTCTTTTTAGCATCTTCAGAGAGGCGTGCTATAGTGGGCTTCATAGTGCTCTGTTTTAGGTCATAGCATGCAACTCGGTAAAACAGGATGTGGTTGAGATTTGGTTATTGAGAGTTTCTTTTCATGGGAGGTTTGTAAGTGTGACAGTTGGGGCTGCACTTAACGATGACTTCTCTAGATTAGTTTAACAATGGTTTTTTTCCCGATTGTTCAGTTAATCTGACAAATTGTTGGTTGATTTTTAGGTTATTCCAATGGGAGTGTAGTGGACGTTAAAACATTTTAACCAAAGTAATAAAAACAGTTCTTTAATGTTGTAATATGTATATATTTTTTCTTGAATGTATAGTACAGTCAAACGTAAAATCTCAACCGAACTGTAGTAAATAAATAATTCAAGTAAAAGAAATGAAGTGTAACACATTTAGCAGTCTTAACAAACCCAAGTCGTAAAATTCAAGTCACTGTTGATATGTTTAACCGTGTGAAGTGAAACTATTTTTTTTTAGTTTTTGCTAACACATTGTTCAAAAGTGAAGTGCAATTTCCAAAAATGTAGCCTTTTCAAAATATTACTCTGTAGTGCAAACATTTTTTTTGCTTTGTCTCTCACCCCTCCCCCCCCACATACACGCACGCACACAAGCCCACCAAAACATTTGAATTGAGAAATGCTCACATTTCTCAACTTGAGGTCTGACCTCTGCCTTGAGGTCAGACATGCTTTTTCTAACCCCTCTTTAAAACAATTGTGCCTGCAGCTTTAAAAGAGGTGCTAATATGGAGCTGATGCTACAGTGATTGGGCAAACATAGCAACTAGCAATGCACCATATGAAAATTTGGGCTGATGTTAATACGTCTGTTAATCGATATTTCCCCACGCTTCCCTTTCGACATTGTAAAAAAATTGACCACAGTACTGCACTGCATCACCATCACTATCACATGACCAAACAAAACCCACAGCAACAACCTCCCCCCCATAAATATAAATGGCAACAATGTGGAAATATTTTTTTAATATTGACCCAGTTTTATTTATCAGACCCATGGCAATATGTTAAAAACTGACAAACATCTGCAGATACGGATGTTGATGCTGACACATCGTTCCTCTAGCAACATTTCTGTTACAAACATATAGAAAACTTTGTCAATATTCCCCTAATGTCGATAACGTATATGAAGGATTTAGATTTCCACACACATTGGTTTGTTTTATTTTTGACGTTTTGCAATGCTAATGCTTTTTGATCCATATCTCATTAATGGAACATCACTGCTGCTTTGAGATCTGATGGATGTGCTTTTCCTTCCTCCGCTGGGGTTGCTGGTTTCGGTTTCTGCTGGTTCCACTCTGAAAATGAGCTCAGAGTTAAAGCTTTCTCTGGTCAGATAGTCCATTAAATCTTCTTATTTATTTATTTTTTTTTCCTTGTCCATAAGCAGAGTACAGTCAAAACCTTTTATTTTATATCCTGGCACATGCATATGCAAATAGATGCTGTCCACAGTTCCTGGGATTGCAGTGTTTGTGGCAGAATGTATTTGTACCAGGCTGCAGTTTCAGATTTGCATGGGTTAACAGGAACACTTGCAGAGCCACAACTAGGCCAGTTACATTCAAATTACCGTATTTTCGAGACTATAGAGCGCATCTCACTATAAGTCGCACCCACAAAGTTTTTAAAAAAAAACTGTAAGCATACATATATAAGCCACACCGGCCTATAAGCTGGCATCTCCGCCGCTCTCAGTTTTCCACAAGGACGCAGCAGAAGGATTGATAGTCTTCAACTTAAAAGCGTCATTAGATGAACTTCTTTGTGTTGTTTTCATGATGAGGGGCTACGAGTTTGAAAACATTGCCTGCTGCTAACATGTGCTTGTTCTAAATGAAAATTAGCACTTTCTTCTTTGATTTCCAATTTTGACTTCCAATGATTCACTTCCTTCTGAAGAGCCCCCTG
The DNA here is from genome assembly GCA_903067095.1 of Girardinus metallicus. Taxonomy (NCBI): domain Eukaryota; kingdom Metazoa; phylum Chordata; class Actinopteri; order Cyprinodontiformes; family Poeciliidae; genus Girardinus; species Girardinus metallicus. The sequence continues at coordinate 2,398 of CAEGAE010004752.1, read as the reverse complement.
GTGGTTACAAAAAAGCCGCACGGGGCTATCAGCCGCATGGTGGCGGCTTGTAGTCTGAAAAATACGGTAGTACTCACTATAGACCATTTGGGGAAAACACTTTCACTGCACAGGGTTTGAATCTCACTCAGAAAATCTACATTTCTGTTGACTTTCAGAATATTTATGAATGTACTCTGCTATCTAATTCCAAAACATTCAGGAAACAAGTTTGTAAGGGTACAGACTTACAGACTTACAGACTTGTAAAAATACTGGCAATATGATGTTGTTGTTCAAATATTTTCTGTCAATATTGATGATTATTTTATATCTTCCTTTCCATCATCACCAATCTCCATGGGCTTTAAAATCTTGGTCTATAATATCAGATCTGAGCATCAAAGTAAAAGTCATGTTATTGGCATGCAGAGATGATATAGGTGACCAAATATGGAAAATGTTGGTTATTTATAAAACACCAATTCATGACAAATGTCATGTCAAGGCATGATATTACAAAAGTCAATATCATCTTTATCGTCTACGGCTGCAACTAACGATTATTTCAGAAATTGACTAATCTGCCAATTAGTTGATTTATTGGATTAAAATAGCACATTCTTCAGATTTTTCATGGCAGCTTGAGCTTTTTTTTTAACATTATTAGAGATAAATTAAAGGATGCAAATAAACAAATAGTTCAGTTCATTTTTTTGGATTATTTGACAACTATTTCGACTATTTGACTACTATTTCAATAATCGATTAACCATGAACAAGCTGAATTGTTTCCTCCCTAAATAAAACGTACATCACTACTACATCTTCTAAATATTGTGCTGGTTTAATTGCAGCTATTTATCCCGACTAACTGACACGCTGCTTTTATTTCATTTACAGCGCAAATGAAATGAAAGCAATGAATGATACTGTTGTTGTTGGAAAGAGGGTGAATGGTAAGAGATTAGCTAAGAGGTGAAAAAATGAAAACAAGACACTGAATCATAACAGCTCAGACAGTTCAGTAAGCCACTTATGTTTTTGTGTGTTCAGAGAGCCTGATGGTTGCTAACAATGTGCCATCATAATGTGATAACAGGAACTCTGTGGATCTCCGCTCCAACTCTTTGACTTCCCTGTTCGTCTTGCTTCTGGGGGCGGGTCGGACCTGTTCACAGGAGGGTTCATCCTCCTGTTAGCTCCTGTTAGCTAGCATACTTGTCCATTATCACTACCAGTTTTATCACAAAATATTCAAAGTTTCTGATTCTGAGCTTGATCTTGCTGATGAAATGAATGATTTTAGCTCTGTCATATCGGAACATAATAGGGAGTATAATGTTCCGATCAAATAAGCGTACACAACAAAATCCAATCCTATCCCAAATATTAGTTCCTGGTAGACATCTTTAAATAATCTGTGTTGATAAAACTCAACTCCTGCTACCTGTCGTTGGTCTGCTCTGATTTTTTCTTTTTTTGTCAGGCTCACTTTTCCAGTAAGCTTTCACCCAGCTTCTAACAGTTGGAGGCTGTTTCTGTGTCCGTGGTATGCAAAACTTTATTTGCTGTGCAAATGATTTGGTTGATCTAATGAATCTGTCATATTTCATACATGTAGTAAAATCGATGCTAGAAAAAGAAATTATTCAAAGGTCCTCATTTGTGTCCGGATTGATACAAACAGATCCACGGTGTTTAAACAGGTTTTTTATAAACTGGGTTTATAGTTGATGCGCTGAACTCCCATCCCACTGCCCTGCTTGTTGATCTTGAGCTCCATGACGTGCAACTCTGAAATTTTGCAACTTGGCGCAGATCACGAACCTTTTATTCAAAACGGTGTATTTGGAAGATGCTGTTGCAGAGCAGGTTCGCCTGTACCGTAATAAGATCTCACTGGAAAAGCTGTTTTTCGGAGGATGCTGCATCAAAGTATGCAGCAGCTGAGTTTCCATTACAAAAGTGTGCAAAACTTTGTCGATATTCCTTTTATGTCAAAAAAACACAATTTTGTAATTGCAGTGTTTCCATTAAATAAGGTAATTAAAATCAGACATCAATTAGTTTGTTCACAAATTCACATTCAAATGCAAAAATACTTTATGGATCCCAAGAGAAAATTAAACGTTGTAGCTGATATTAATTCAAGTTATTATACATGGTGATGGCTGCTGGCAGGGAAGAGCTCCTGTAGTGGTCTGTATCTCAGCAAATTTGAAGAAGCCTCTGACTGAAGACAGTGTTATCCCAAGACAATCTGTCTCTCAGTAAACCAAACTGCCTTTCAAAAAATATGAATTATTAGAATGTGAATGATCAAGCTCATTTTAATTTATCATGTAATTTATTGCTTCTTGTGATGGGTTTAATGGTGAGACACAAAAACTAAGCTATTTTAAGTTCTTCAAAGAAT